>JAGVVM010004079.1:0-28126 GCA_019149425.1 Psidium friedrichsthalianum
GGGACAGGCATTTTGAAGAGGCACCTCTTGGAAATTTTTTATTATTTCTTTTAAAAGGAAATCTGGGCCTTCTCCACCCAATGAAAAAAAAAAAGTAACGGACGTTTAACGAATAGACTCAGTTAGGTTGTTTCTCTCTCCATCAGAGTACAACGTAAGAACAAAGGGTTAAGGGAGAGAAATAGATTTTAATCGCCTTCGTCTTCTGACGCAACAATAACGCTGAAGAATCGCTATGGAGAAAGGACGCCTTCATCTTGTGTTTCGTGAAAATCATGACAGTCAACGATTACTGTGATGATGAAATATCCGCAGAAATTTACGTGTTTTCGGCCATAAATGTATGCGTAGATTTGCTTACATCCTAACCCTACTTTGCCGTTGGGAGGATCGTTATCTTGGCCAGTACAAGTTTCGTTGGAATTGCCCCATGACTCAAACTCCTACGATTGTGGCATGTAAGCGAGGAATGAACGATGAAAACCTTAAAGATCATATCGAAGAATGGAATGTGGTTGAGAGAGGTTGAAGGTGGTTGAGACATAGCTTGGATCCCATGGGACTTGTCGGATCTAATACGAAATGGGCAGGACATAACAAGTTCAAGTATGCCTAACTCGGAAGTTGATGTAATCCAATTTGACTATCCCAAACATACAGATGTATCAAGCAAGGATAATAAGTATGTTGCCAACGATCCTCGGATGTCATAGTTTTCAAGTAGCTTGAGGATGCGGTGATGAGTGGTACACTAATTTACAACACAATCATATAGAGAGCTAGGAAGAAGTCGCTGTCACGGTTGAATGGTTATACTAGGGCCGTCTATGGTAGAGGTAAGTTGGTAGGCTCTTGTGATATATATTGGTGCGAATTTGAGTTTAAAACCACGATTTGAGGTGATTAAAGCGAAAGCAGGGCGTATGATTTAATTGCTAGTATAATTATGACCCTAGGTATATTTTTATAGGGCGAGGCTAATTATTTAATGGGTCCATGTGAGGTCCTAGATTGAAGTCATGAAGTGAGGATCAAATGAGACATGTTGGGCTCAATTGGGATTTCGGCTAGCTTTGGGCAAAGTTGTGCGTGACCATGACATAATGGGCTTAGGACATTTTGTTATGCTAATAATTTGTGATGCAAGCATGAATATGTTATATACTGAAAAGATTGTCTAGATGCATGACTGCGTTATCTCCTTGACTATGAGTTGCATTGAATTAACGCCTAAACATGCCTGGTTTGAACACGTTGTGAAAATTGTGATGTGCATGATGGCATGAATGTGCAACATGATTTGGGAGATGCTCGGAGCAAGGGCATGGCGTCTGATGCGTGTTTACGCGGGGGAAATGGGAGGGATAGACAGTTGGATGGCCGAGCCCCATGAGGGGGAAACGGCGAGATAGGTTGATTGCATCCTGACCGCGCACGGCGTGGGGTGCTGGAGTGATAAGAGTGCTAACTGGGGTCTTAACTTTGATACTATGCGGGGTGATGGCATCGAGAGTATTGCGTGCCTAGGTCTTTGCTTGCTGGAGGCGTATATTGTGTTGCAACCTCCCGGAGGATTTTCGGATCCCGAGGGAGTTAATGGGATTG
Organism: Psidium friedrichsthalianum; assembly: GCA_019149425.1. NCBI lineage: Eukaryota > Viridiplantae > Streptophyta > Magnoliopsida > Myrtales > Myrtaceae > Psidium > Psidium friedrichsthalianum. The sequence continues at coordinate 1,606 of JAGVVM010004079.1, forward strand.
CCTAGTCCATTTGATATCTGGGCTTAACTCGGGCCCTTTGACAGACTTAATACCAAATCGGCGATCAGAAAATTGTTAATCACGAGATGACTTAGTGTGGTCGGATGACATGTGAACGGTGTAATGCCATCGGAGTCGCCACCAATATTTATTGGAGGGTATGATGGAAACCCTATCGTAACGATTTGGAGAGAGCGTTCGATCTACGAAAAAACATGAGATATAGATTCGGGGACTTAGCTACGTCAATATTGCTACGACGCCCTTCGGATACTTAAGTGAAGATTTTCTATCGGAAGAATTCATGCAGGTGTTTTTGGATGGGGCGAATCCTAAAGATCTAAAGGGGTTATGCGAGTGGAAAGCTAACCTATCAAAACCACAACCATAAGAAATAACACGCAATCAATGAATAAAGAGACGCAAGTCAAAATAGCCAAGTAGGATACTAATGGAGTCTCAGGACTACCTAGAAAGGAATACCAACTAAGTTCTAGAGGGGATTTGGAAAAATTTTGGGCGATCGAGTTGACTAGGAATTTTTTTTTTGGCAAAAATGGTAATTCTCAAGGCTCGAGGGGTCCAGAAATAGGTCAAGCTCAATTGGGCATATTTTTTAAGAAATTTAAGACTTTTTCTTGGAGTTTTCTTGAATTTTCTAATTTTTTATCTTTATTTTATTTTTTTTAGAAAGGTTATTTTATGAATTCCTAAGGACTCTCCCTATTGTGTGGCATTTTTTAGAATTTTTTTATGATTTGTCGAATTTTTCCTATTCTTTGGACATTTCTACTTTTTTTTATTTCTCTATAATTTTCTTGAAAACTTTGTGATTTTTTAGGGTTTTTCTAATTTTGGGACATTCTTGAGAGTTTTTTCTATCTTTTCCGGATTCTTATATATTTGATTTTTATTGATTTTTCTAGGAGTGTTTATGATTTTATGAGTTTTTTTTATTTTTTTTATTATTTTAAAAAGATTGCCCCCTTATTTCTTATATTTTCTGAAGATTATTATTTTTCGTGGAAACTTTTGCGATTTTATGAAATTTGTGTTTATTTGTCTTCCTATTTTATTTTTATTATTTTGATTTTACACTATTTCTAATTTTGTTTACTTTTTTAAGATTGCTCTATTTTTTAAAGATTTTCCCTGATTTTTTTTGTTATTATTTTTATTTTTTTTATTTTTTCGGGCCGAAACGGCGCAGTTTTTACTATTATTATTTAGTTTTTTAGAATTCTATTTTTATTTTTATCGATTTCTGAATTTTATTTATTATTTATTATTTAAATTTTCTTATTTTAATCTCAGATCGGGTCGGTTGACACGACCTGCTTGACACGAGCCCAACCGAAGGCCAGACTAAATACGACGCTGTATGGATTTTTATTATTAATTTTTTTTAATTTATTTTTTTATTTTTTATTTATTTATCTATTATTTATTTCCAATTTTTTATTTGTTATACGGACTGTGGGCCAGACGGACCCTGTACCACTGACCTAAACTGGCCCAAAACCCACTTTTGTCTTTCCATCGTCCTTCTCTCCCTCTCTTGTCCTATCGTCGCCCTCTAGACTGATCCAAAACGACGTAGTTAGGGACCTAAATTTTTAAATTTTCAGATTTTTGAGACTTTTGTTATTTTTCGATTTTCCCGCCCAATTAATCCTACGGCTAAGAAGGGTTCACGTGGTTCAACACAACCTAAGCATCAATGGACAAATTCACCGTAGATAATAGCCGTCCTTGTACCAGATCTGAGGTCGGTCGTTCATATATGTGTTTATTTTCTGAAAACGTGAGATATGATGAAAGAGTCAGTCAGAGTTTGAGTTAACTTAGAAAAATTTATAGATTTTCCTTTTCCTTTTCTGACCATTGGCATGTAGCATTGTGCACATATTTTAAAACTGGTGTTCTTCCTCCCGCTCTTTCTGCAGAAAGGATGAAGCTGCTACGTTGGACTCCACTTCATCCATTGTGGACTTTGCAGTTCAACTTTACGACATCCTGGCCGCCTGAAGCTTTCCGTCATAGCCCACGTCATCGCCATGTATCGCCATGTACAGATTTTGGACTGAGTCAAACTGCTGAACCGACATCGTCTCTCCTCCAGTCCACCCCTGTAGGTCTACGGGGTCAAAGTCTGCCGGTGACAAGCCGACGGTGAAACTAACCCGTCAAGCTTATTCCAGCCCAATTAACTCGCCCTTCACCTTCCGATTATTATATCGTGAACATGATAGGATTCGAAACGGTTAAAATGCCCTAATCGGAAGCTCACACAGAGTCAACCATGGCGAAATCAATCAAGCTAATCCGATCATAACCATCAAATAATCACAGAGGAGTATCTCAGAGTGTTGGATACTTACCTCGGGTCCTGATTGAGCTCTAGATTGCCAAAATTAGGCTGGCCAAGTCGGATAGTCTGATGAATTTTGGAGTTTGGATGGATACCCTCATGTGTAATTGATGCAGAAACGAGACGCGAAACATGCTCAGTGATGTGTGGGGAGTGAAAAGAACAAGATAATCGCAAGAATGATGGTCGGATTATGAATCCGCCATAGAGCACAAAACGAAGCTTGGATTTGCAACTCACCTTTTTGAGCGATGGCGAGCTCTAAAACTGATGCAGGCCGACTCTAATGGACTTAAGCGAGCTCCTCGGAGTAATTTCACACGTTGACTTCCCCCAAATTGCTCTAATTGAGAGGTTACAGTCATTTTTGCCTCGGCCCTTCCCCAAAAAAAATCCCCCCTCCAACTCGAGCTCACCCTCCCTTTTTAAACCCAACTCGAGTAGTATCACCTCCTCCCGAGATCTCCGAGATTGTTCTGTTAAATCTACACTCAAATTAACCAAGAATCTCTCAAAAATCTGCCCTGATTCGCATTGGAAAGAATTCAAAAATCTGGTTTGCGAGCGAGCATTTCGCCAGACGTTGCTTGCCGTGCCCAACGATGAAACCACGTGCCGTTTGCACGTTGTCGTCGGGCAAATCCCGACAGGATCATCGGAGCTCATCCGGGATTTGGGTTCTCAGGTGGCTTCATTCGCGCACGTGAGGAGAAGAGGAAACCAGAACCAGTTCTGGTTTGGCTGGGTCAAATGGGTTGACCGAGTCGAGTCAACCCGACCCAGTCGACCGTTTGGCTAAAAAAATAAATTGTCCTCAAATTGCCCATATTTTTCAAAATTGACGCCAAAATTGGACTCAGGGGCATCGAATCTACTTGAAAATGGTATTTTCCCAGAAATTCTTCAGCATTTGCGCAAAAACCCCAATTTTTGGGTTTCACCCCAGAACCCATTTTTGCAAAATCCAAAATCTTAATGGCCTTTTTTGCAAAAATTGAAGCCATCAATGGATTCACGAGGTCAAAATCTAGGGGGTGACGTCGCCCTATTTTCAATTTAGTCCTAAAGAATTTTAATTGCATTTTAAGTGATTTTAGGGACTAATTTGAAAAATAAAAAAATTGCATTCTGGTCCTTTTAGTGAAATTGGGCAATTCTGAGGGCTTTGGATGGATTTTAATTTTGAAAAATAAAGGAGGATGACACGACTCTAAAAATGTGAAAAAATTAAAAACTAAAATGGAATTTCTAGAATTATTTAAATAATCTAAAAAATGGAATTAACAAAGGAACCCTAAATTCCAGATTGAATTTTTCAAAATTTATTCATCCAAAATGAAGATAAAATAAAAATAAAATATGACTATTTTTTTTTCAATTTCTGGCCTCAAATGCTATTTTTATTAATTTTCCATTATTTTCCTAATTTCTGAAAAATATTAAAAATGAAAAAATAAGGAAAATTATTTTTGTCAAAATTAGTTCTCTAGGCTTAGACAAGGCTTCTAAAGTATGATTGTGAATTTTCTCATTTTTTTTATTGATTCTTATGAATTTTTGAAAAATAAAATGCATAAAAATACGAAAAATAGGAAAATTTTTTGCCTCAAAATTGATTTCCTAGGCCAAACCAATGTCCCAAAGTTGATTTTCAATTTTTCATTTTTTATTGATTTTTTGTGAATTTTTGAAAATAAAATGCAAAAAAAAAATGAAAAATATGAAAAATTATTTTTGCTCAAAATTGGTTCCCTAGGCTAGGCCAAGGTCCCAAAGTTGATTTTTCAATTTGTGAATTTTATGAATTTTCGAAAAACTTTCTGAAAATAAAATTGGCAAAAATCAAGTGTCAACAATATGCCGACACATGGATCCTTGAAGATGTGCCAACGTGAGTCTTCGTGCAGTGAGGCGTGTATCGAGTTGAAGCACGAGTTTGCATGGGATGTGACAGCGGAGCATTTACTGATCTAAACAATGAATCTTGATCATAGCATGGCATGCTGTTTGACCTTGCTATCATTGAGCTATTGTGACGCTTCGAGTGATGCCTAGTTTGCCTGGTCATTCTGTCGGTAAATGGGAAGCACGAAGTGTGAATGCCATAGGAAATGAATCATGTTGCTAAACTGAAAGAGGCTGAACATGCATGTGTGTGAAAATAAAATCCGTCATGAGGAGTCCTGCTTGAAACTGCCTTGCAATGCTAAATAATATAATATTGAATGCACGCATGCCCGATCTATTAGTCTAGTGTTTCTGTTGTTATTGAATTTTATCTTGAGAATGTTGGTTACCTGTGGTCGTGAGAGGCCTAGTGATGCATGTCCAGAGTTGATCTGAGGGTAAGGTATGTAACACTAAGCAGAGACTTAGGGTAATGCTTACTAAAAAGTGTCTCACGGTTTTATGAACTCCATCATTTCAGATCCTTTTTAGGACCGTAAGTTGTAAGTGGACGTGACCTGCTTTTGGGAGGAGGTCCCAATGTGATTAGATTCCGACGAGGCGAGGCAAGAGCCCCATGGAGCCCGAGTCTGAGAGTATCGAACTAAAGAGACCCTGATGTTCAACCTTAGCCGAGTGGACAATTGTAGTATAGCCTAGTAACTCTATGACGGTCCTTTTTGTGGTAGAGGAAAATAGGCTGCCGCCCCCAGTTCCTTTTTGTGTCAAGGGTCTACACAAGGTACATATTTTGTAAAGCCTATTTCTTTGGCTGTAAACGCGGGTTGATGTTTTAGTGTATGTTTTATTCCTTTAATTAGTGCGCTCTCTCTCTCCTCTCTCTCTCTATCTGTCTCTCTCTTTCTATCTCTCTTTCTCTCTCTCTCATTTTTCACTACCCCCATCTTGCTGCTGTATGGGATTTTTCCTGTTTCCGTTGGCGCAAAATCTTAAGTGTTGGAATTCAATCGGCTACTGGGCCTAGTGTGGCCTCGTTCTTATTGACCATGGGCTTATGGTGGTGATGTTCACGACCCTCACTGGATACGAGGCGTGACACCTTGCGAGGTGATCGCAGGAAATCCTCTCGTGAGATGATGGGTCTCGAACGTGATGATCCATATGTGGGACCTTTTTTTTTAAGGAAGGTCGTAGTTTTTGGATATCTAGCACCAAAGTAAGTGTCAGTCTCGTTCACAATAGATCGACCAATATGGCTAGGGTATCCATGTAGGCATTTTCTGGAGTAAATCAACTAGCGATTGGACTCGATTGACAAATTTCAAATGGTTTAAGACTCAATTGAAAAAAAATTAAAAGATTTAAATTAAATGACCAAAAGTGCATTATGATTAGAATTTTTGGGGACAATTTTCTTGAGTCACGCCATAGGAATTTGGTCTTTTTCACCCAGAAGGTAGCCTTTGGATCTTTATGTGCTGAACTCAATTATTGGGCCCGGCTCCTCCTAGTTTCCTTGTGTGAATTTAATAAAATTTATGACAAAAAAAAAAAGAGCCATATTGTTGTTCGTTCACTAATTGACTCGTGCCAAATTGGAAAGCAGCTAGGCAACAAAAGTATATTCATCCATCGAGCACTTGTTTATGCATCTTCATTAGTCGAATTGAGTTATTAGTCATACCGATGGCTTGTCAGCTTGGTAGTAACACGTGATTAGGTAATATGAAGTAATCAGGGAGTACCACCCCACCCAACCTACTTTCCAATGATCCATCTTGGTATGACATAGATTTTATGTTCATGAAGTACCGGCTAATCATTATATTATGCGTGCACGTTCAGGCATTACTTCCCGTTTAATACAAAGATTATCCCCGAATTTCTATACTCGGAAAATGAACAAACAAGCTATGTCTTGCTTATTTAGGAACTGGAAGACAAAATTGTCGCACAAGTCTATAAGATGGGATAAGGTGACGATTTGCTGGTTAAATTTTAAAAGCAAATATAATTCAAAAATTGATGAGAATCTTCGTTTACCTTGTTTCATGAAATAGGATTCCAAAGCAATGGCATGATTGTTTCGACAGTCATGCAACTTCTAGTTATGGGTAAGTGGAGGCATATAATGTCAAGTTATGCTGTTTCGCCTCATTGACTAAAGTTTTATTTGCTAGGAAAAGATAAAAAGATACCACCCACGATTAAAGCATCTCTTTAATGAAAGCCCATTTCGTCGATGTATATTGCTTGGAAGTTCTGGTGCTTAATAATGAATGAGTTTAGCATTTGATTGGAATTATTGGGTACCTAAATTAATACACTTGTGAAAAATTTACATTTTGATAGATGGTCAAATGAGTGGGGGTCGGGTTTGGGTAGGGCGAATGGTTCGACCCATATTGACACCCGTCTAACCCATTTTGACCCATATTCAATGGACCCATACCCGACATAAACCCGTAAATAACCTAGATACCCGACCTGATCTCATTTTGACCTATATTGCCAAATCAACATAATATTTTGAGGAAAATTATATAATTAATTTACCATTTTAAGCTGTTCACCATGTATATGTTATTAGATAAAATTTTTACATCAAATAAAAAGAAAATTAAATAATACAAAAAATTATTAACATAAAATATAAAAAAATAAGATATTTACTCAAAATACTTTCATGCAATTAAAAAATCCGTAAAAATTTTTTCTATTATTAAATTTTTTTTAATGTTTTCTGATTTTTTAAGAATTTTTTAAAATAAAATATCTTATTATTAAAATAGTTTTAAAAAGTATTTTGGATTTATTTTTTCTTTCATTTTTCTCTGGTCACGGCGGAGGCAGCGGAGATCGACGGACGGTTGATAGTGGCGGCAGACGGCGAGCGGCAGCGGCGACTGACGGACGGCGACGGTGGCGGCAAACGGTGAGCTCGAGGCGGTAGATGGTGAGAGGCTAGTGGCGACGGGCAGCGCGGGCGTGACGGGCTGTGTGGCGGCGGCGGGCAGTGGTTGCGGCGGCAGATGGTGACCACGTCGGTGGACGACGGCGGCGCCCGCGACTGCGGCGGACGGCGGCGATTCGGCAACGGCGGGCGGCGACCGAGCCGGCGGGGAGGGCGGCGATGGCGCATGGCGGCGGCGATAGACGGCGACTGGCGGACGACGCCATGGGGTCCTTTTGTAAAAATAGAATTTAAAAAAATAAAAAAAGAAAGTTTAGGCTTTGAGGCCCTAGGCCTATTTGTAATTTGTAGGAGTTATGGGTCGAAAATGGATCCAATAAGGATCAAAAATGGGTTTCATGCAAGCCCCAATTTGACCCATTTAATTCACTTCAACCTTTTTGATCCATTTTTAATGAGTCCTTCAAAAGTTAATGACCCATATAACACCCATTTTATACAAAATATGGGTCTTTGACCCATATTGACGGCTTTATGTTTTGACAACAAAACAAATCTCAAATTGGTATATCACCCTTCGTTAGTACACGTGTCAAACGAAGTAAAAATTTCAAACTAATGCACCCGTCAACTGCTATGTGTAATCTAACTCAACAAATGAAGCTTAAATTGGCAACGATGTACAGTTTAGGTTTTTATAGTAAAAAATTATTTATGATAAATTTATCATAAGTGTATCAATTTGAATTTTTTGTGGTATTCCTTAATTTATTACTTATAAAGTCATATCCACATAGATAAATTTACTAACAGTAAAGAAATTTAAATACCATCTCTTCAATCTACCTCTCTGCTTAGCTCATCAGTGGCATGGAAGACCTTTAGGATGAATGACGTCCATGTCATTAAAACACTGAAAATATACATCATATTGAAAAGTAAACGAATCAAAATTCACAAGAAGGGAGCGGTTGCAATTGATGGGCCGATGTGACAAGGCCCACGGGCCTTGCCGTGACCCCTGCAACGGTCGCAGGCCAGTGATGTTTCCCACTTTCCAACAATTTTAGTACAATTTTGCTCGTGACTCAGGGTCAGAGGGTTTCCAGAAAGAGAAAAGTCGTCGCAAAGTCATATTAAGCCTAATTAAATGACCTTCCAGTGTTAAATAAGGTAGGAAAAATATTATGTACGACAAAGAAACCGCCCCTCATTACATGAATTATTGTTAGTGGAGTGATTTTTTTTTCGACTAGTTCCATGAAGCTAGGTTTGCTATTGTTAAGCATGGAAAATGATGCTAAAAATACCATAATTTTCGTATGGTATTCATTTCAATGTCAAAACTTTTCAAGCGATCAAGTGTCATATTGATGGGAAAACAAAATTCAAAAAAATTTTGAATTTTAACAAATTTAAACAAATCTCGTGCAACAATTTCGGGGATTCGTCTTACATAATTTTCTTTTTACTGACTTTTAAAGTATACATGACATTATTAAACATATTTAAAGTCCAGGTGAACAAATCCCTCGGTCAAGCGTCGCTGAGAACTGCCATAATCCTTCTCCTCTTCGTCTTCATCTTCAACTAAAAAGCCGAATGTCTTTTTAAAAAAAATAATATAAAAAGCCAAACTTTTTTTTGACTTTTGCTTTAGGTTTCTCTCCATATTTGTTTTCGTGCTTGGAGATGGGATTGTCCGTGTAATCCGCTCTAGGCAAGAGCTCTTTTTTAGTCTCTCTCCTTTCTCCGTGCTCTTTGTTTCGTGCTTGGGATAATACTTAAGTTATTGTTATTGTTTTATTTTTATTTTATCAAAAGTAATACTCAAGTAATTGGTCGAAAAATTTGATACGGAAGTGAGCACCGTACGAAAGTTAAAGTATTTTAGTGTCCCCATAAATCACACTGTTCTACTTAAAATCTCTAACATTATTTCCGGCAAAAATCCCTCCATCTAGTTTTAGCATCAAATTTCAAACGGCTATCCTCATTGGCCAAATTTCTTGCATTTTCAACCAATTTCAATTTCAAAAAGCTAAGATGGTGTCAATAATTAAATTCGCTACTAGATTTGCATCTCCACGAGGTTATTTAAACATATCAAGAAGTTAATATGTCCAAACAACAGCATAAAATGCTCTTTTGAATATTATTATAATTTGGTCACTTGCATTTAATGTGAAAATTCTCGATATATGCTCGTCATTGAATCTAGTAATCGATCCTCAAAATTGCATGGTGGCGATCTATTCTTGGAGGATGAGAGTGTGCTTCTAGTTGCAGCTGTTATTTTCTTTTATATATATAAATATCTAAAGCTTGAAAGCATTCTATGTACTTATCGAGTATTATCCTGATTAATGAATGAAATCTTTCTTTAGATTAAAAAAAAAAAGAACATGTGACAAATTGAATTGGAAACACATGCACCTATCTCGATATACCGATTCAAGATCAGTTCTCCCATCAACGGTGTTAAATTTGGAAGCCGGTCAAGGCCGATTCGCTTTCCAGCATGCTAGTTTATAACACAATCCTGAAGATGAATCATGATTTCCAAAATAAATAAGAAAGAATTTTCGAAAGTTTATTTGCACCACCAGCCCAAGTTGGGGAAGGATCGATCGGGCAGAAAGTGGGAAGACAGAGAACAGCGAATGAAGTCAACATCATCGCCCTCGTGATTCTTCCACCTGGCTCGTCGGTTTTGGGCGACTCTCGCAATTTCAGTGCCCTTTAGATCCCCCAGAGAGGGCCAGTGACACGTGGCGCCATTCCCCAAGTCCCGCTTTTAAGTGAAGGGCGCAGATTCGAGGCAGTGGCGATTGAAACCCCTCGCGTCTGCATCTTCTAATCTCTCTCTCTAGATCGAAAGGCCCCGAAGTGAGTTAGAGATGCTGGCGTCGTTGATGCGTTCGAACGCGCCAGGTGGAATCAGATCCGTTGCTTCGCATCTCCATCGTCTCTCACGAGCCCCACCACCATATAAAGCTCCACTTTCTACGTCTCTCTTCTGTCTGCAACCACCAGAAACAGATTACGAGTTCCGCACTCCATGAACTCAGACGCCATATACAGACGAAGCTCCTCCACAACACCTCTATCTCTCTCTCCCTCCCCGTGAGCCTGTGCAATAACTTTGCGAGCGAGGTGAGCTGAGCTGAGTCGATCCCGACGAGTTTCGGTGAGCGACAGGCTGAGCGAGCGAGCGATGGACGCTCTCACGAGTCGCAGCTTGAAGATTTTGTTCAACAAGTTCGGTGACGGAGCAGGTTCGTGCTTGTCGCCGTTGGGAGAGGACGTTGTTGCCAGAGCACACGTTCGCTTCCCGCGAGTCCAGAAGCTCGCTGACTTCGGATTCTTCGTTTGGCCTCAGCTCACCACAAGCTCGTCGGTCCGATTCCTTCTCTTTCGTCCAATATCGAGGTGTCTCTCTCTCTCTCTCTTCCCCCTCGTTATTTAGATCATTTACTAATCTGTTTGATTTTCAACATAATTTATAGCATTTTGTGGTGAATTGGTGATATTTGCGATAAATTAGCTTGCTTACAGATAGTAAAGTGGAATGTTGTTGCTTATATGGTATGCTTCTTTGCATTCAAAACAAGCAAATTAAAGCAATTTTTGCCACTCTGTTTAGATTTTAGTGGTAAACATAGCTAAGATCGATTAAATGGCAAGATAGATGGAGGATTTAATGGTTAAACTATAGTGAAATGGTGTCGTTTGTGCGGTGCCATCCATGGAGGCATCCTATTTACATCTTGGATCGTTTATCCGAGACCAAGAATGCAAGCTCAGATATGAAGAGACAAAGAAAGAGCAATCGATATGACAGTGACATGGAAGCAGAGCCATAATACTCTGCTTGGACCCTGTTCATTTCATTACTATGTTGCTCTTCTGGTAATTGTTCAATCCGCTGAATGACAACCTCTTTAATCACGTAAAACTTGCCATATGTCCATGTCAGCAGCGGATATAGGTGGATATCTTTCGTATTGAAATGCAAAAGCTAGTAAGTTTATTTGCTCCTAGAGGTTTGCTGGCGCAAATCGGATAAACTCATCAGATCTCCTATTTTCGCTTTTGGGATTTCCAACTTACTCTGTAGTAAAGCAGACGATGGAGAGAGCACAAAAAGTTCTCCAACAGACTCGAGAGGCTCTCTGCCATAATATCTATGTCAATTGCTCAAACTGGGGTTCTTGACATTCTGTTCAATATTGAAGAAACTGTGTACGATGGGATGTGTTAAACAGCCATAGTAGGTGTTATATTTTGTTGTTAAAATTGTAATGTCTCACAGCTGGAATTCGTGTTTTATTTTTGCAGCATCCTCTACTGCGAGCAGACCTAGAGACAGCGGAAGATGAGGCCACAGAGGCATGTAAGTTTTGGCATTACTAATCAGATATTTGATGAATTCCTTATTTCGTTAATTCCATCTCCAATTTTTTCAGATTCTTCAAGGAAAGTGCATGTCAGATTCCAGTTACAGAGAGAGTGTCAATTTGGAGAACAATTTCTTGTAGTAGGGGATGATCCGGCGTTGGGGTCATGGGACCCGTCAAGTGCAGTATCATTGGACTGGTCAGATGGACACATATGGTCAGTAGAGCTGGTAAGACAAACTTGAGTTTTCTTTCTTTCAAATCACTATAGTAGATGTTGGGCTTTATTCATGTCCGCCATTTGTTTGGAATAGGACATACCCACAGGGAGAGTTATTCGGTTCAAGTTCATATTAAGACAAGGAGATGGAGAGATACTGTGGCAGCCGGATCCGGATCGGATTCTACGAATCTTGGATACTGATAAAACAATCACTATCTATGAAGATTGGGAAAATGCCGAATTACAAAAGATTACTGAGGAAGAATTATCAGACAGCCTCTCTGAGGCTGAGGTGCCTACTCATGGTTCAGAAAGGTTGATAGGTGTGGAGAACTCAGATCAATGGGAAGAAAAAGTGAAGCTAGAAGCCAGCAATAGATCAGCTTTCGCTGGTAATTGTGGTGCTCCCGAAGAGAGTCCTCTGGTAGAAGCACATGATGACTTAAGTTTTCCGGAAACTGTTGCTCCAGTGGAGGAGATGCCTGTGGCTCTTTATGCAGATAATATTTTGCAAAAGCAGGAGCAGTCTTCAAAAGATGCAACTAACAATGTGCACTGTGAAAAGAGAATTGGTTACCAAAATGAGGACCTGACTGTGTCGCACAAAGTTTTTGGCAACAACGGCAGAGCCACAGTCAATGACTCGACAAACATGAATTTCCAAAGTGACCTAGTAGTTGAGGAAGTTCCTGTACTGCTTCCCGGCTTGACTCCCTTATCAATGGTGCTGACAGAAGAGTCAAATCGATGTGAAGAAGTACAAAGCAGTGCCAGTGATGCCTCTGGTGGACCTGATGACGCTATAACTTCAAAATTACCAGAGGTAACTGCTTGATGAGTGTGCGAGTATTCTACTATTCTCTGCTTTATTGCTTCCCATTTTACCAGTTTGCATGGCCAGAAAAGTTACTCCATCTACTGTCGATTGACCACAACCACGTAGGATTTTGAAGATTCTACTAGGTATTGGAAGTGTTCAGTCGTTTGCTTGTATTCTCAGTGAAACAATATAAGTACCATAAAGATGATTTTGTTCCAAATGATCGAAAGGGAGGGCAGCTTATCCAAAAATCTAGCAATCATTTCCATTAGCTGGGGGAGAAAATGCTTCATATATGACAAGAACCGCCGATTCCTGCTTAATAATCGGGAGCAAGATGAATTTTCTTCAGTATACATGGTCACTGAACTGTATTGGTCAAACAGTAAACATATTTCAATGGCTTCTATCCAATGACAGAAGCTTATTTTGCCTCTATGAACCAGCTGTTCCAACTTATGTAATTGCCATGAGCACTAAGGTTGAATTGTTGAAACATTTCGATGGCCAGTGGGTTCATTACTGATGAACTGACATATCCATTAACGTGAATGTATCTATACTTTCAAATCATCTGCCATGTACGAAGCAAGGCCTTTCTGTTAATAAAAATTCCCAAGACTCGGGTTGTTTTTAAGTTGTCATACAACACATGCGACATTGTTTATCTATGAATTTGATGTCCTTAACACAGATGACATTGTTGCTCAGTGATTTTTATGTATGTGTCTCTCAACTCTCTCACACGGAGTGCACAAGCACGCTTCAGTATGTGAGTTGTGTTCTCTTATGTGGTGCGTGCATTGAGACCTGTGTGTTTCTCTTTTTCGAAGATTTTCTAATGAGGAAATCATTTGCGTGTAAAGCAAGAGCATGGATGCAATCCGTCCCAAGAGGAAACGGCGCTGAATTTTGGCGAAGGAAAGCTCGATAACCGACACGAACAGATTATCCACATAGACAACAGAGAAGGGAAGACCGACCCCGAGACTTTACATAATGTATTGAGGGATGATATCCGATGGGGCCATAGGACATTGCAGAAGTTTCTAGCAACTTTGGGGTTGCTATAGTCGGTGGACTCAGAAGAATATACGAGAAACGTATTGCTTTTCTTCGTGCAGATGGATGAAGAAACTCTACAACGCGTGCTATTGTCACCTGTCCTTTTGAGTGTGCTCACGACTTTTTGTACTATAGATGTAGTAGTGTGCATGTATTTGTACAACTCTGTTGCAGCAAACTCCATAATAGAGCGTACTAGAATCTCTAGCAATAGTTTTTTAAGGTAGGGCCGCAGACAAGAGAACTAGTTGAGATGCCTGTTGTATCACTATGTGCATATGGAAGTACCATGGAAGTAGTGATCTCCATCATTTGGGAGTTTTTTTCGAAGTTTGGGAACGGTGCTTAGTGTACTATACTTTCCTATCCTATGAAATGTTCCGGGTGTCGAGTTCATGAACGGTAACGGTTCCGGTTCAACAACAAATCATCGCCGCCCTTCTATGTCATCACCTGAAAGCTCGTTTTCTGTAAAATAATTGCCCGTCTTTTAAGATTCACCAATACGAAATGGAATTTGCTAAGAGATGTCTTTCAATTCCTCCCGTGAGCAAAATTTACGGTTTTCGATGAACAAAACCTTCATTATACTCGCTAGAGACATTTTTCTCTGCGGAATATACACACTGCGAGCGCTCAAAATGAGCTTTGCACGTGCGTCTTTGAAAGGGTCTTTGTAATCTGTGATACAGGCTCGGATTGGCCGCTGGGTTCAGTTCGCATTGAAGAGACCTTGTCGAATTTCTAGACTTCAGAGGATCAATGTGGGCTCTGTGAGCTAGAAGGCTTCCATTATTTGGACATCATTAGGGAACACGAAGTACAACGCTGTTCTCGTTACGATGTGTCCATGGAAACGAGAAGCCCCACGATGAGATAATCTTTTTCCTTAGCACATGGCGTACGTTGTGGGGGGTTTTCAATCGTTTTCTACCTCGAGTCCTACCTCGCAGTCAAATGCAGTGCTCTTGCCTTTTCTCAGATGGATTGTATTGTTAATGGTCTGAGGAAACCCGCCATTGCATCTTCAGCCAATACTTTATAGTCTACATCCTACAAGGTAAAGACGACTTTTTTTTTTTCCTTCTTTGAGTTAATACCACACAAATTTCAAATTGGTACATTTGTAACAAATTTACTCCAAACTGATTTTTTTTATCACTAAAATCCTCAAATTGGTATACCTGTGATAAATTTATTAGTCATTAGTTTCTGTTAGATTTGATTATCAAATTGCCAAGTTAAATAATATGTGACAGTTGACGGGTACCAATTTAGGATTTTTACCCTATGTTGGTCAAAGGTATACCAGTTCAAGATTTCCCATGGCATTAAACTAATTTAACGAAAACTAAGAAGGGTGAATTTGTCACAAGTGTATTAGTTTGAAGTTTTTAAAGGTCAAAAAATTAATTCGGGATAAATTTATCACAAGTGTACTGATTTAAGGTTTTTTTGTCAAATAATTAGTTTGGGATAAATTTTTCACGTGCATACTAGTTTGAGATTTTTGTGATATTAACCATTTTTCTTTTAAGTTGAGTTCTTCTGGGATTTTAATTAATTATACTATATAAATGGGAAAATAAAACTAAACTGCCATCATTTTCTCAAATAAGGCCATGAAGTAAACTTTATTTCAAACAAGGATTTAAAGTGCACTCATTGTTTCAAAAAAAGGCCTGGTTGAAAGATATTTTCATCCTTTTTTTGAATTTTTTTCCTTTTTATTCTTTTTCTGTGTTCATTCATTTTCTTTTCTTTTTTTTTTCCTTCTCCGCCAGTGAGGGCTCGTGGCGAGGGTGACCCAAGCTGACGCCAGCAAGGGCGAGTCGCCTGGGCTGGCGAGTTGTTATGCATTCTGAGTTAGGCTTTGGATTATTTTTTGTTTCACATTTGCTTTATTATTGTTACTTTTTTTTTTCCTTTAGAAGCTCACCCTATCTTCCTCCTCTGAGTTCTTCGTCTTGCGCCTCCCCAATTTGGTAACAACTTTAGATCAGCTACATGCAACTCAGAAAAAACAGAGGCCAGATGAAAAGGCCTCCTACTCTATCTTCTTCTTCGACTACTTCTGGGTCTGATCATAATTATCGGTTGAAGCAAAAGCCGAGAAAGAAACGCGCCCGAAGAGCTTGAGACGCTGATGACCCTCCAAATGGTGATTGCCTGCCCATGTGAGGGCTGCCCACGCCTGAGTCTAGCAAAGGTGGCCCGAGAGGGAAGAGAGAAGAAAAAAGAAAAAAATGAAAAAGACAGAAAAAACAACAGAAAAAGAGAAAAAAAGGGGAAAAAAAAATTAAATGATGAGAATGCCCTTGATTAGATCTTTATTTGAAACAACGAGGTAACTTTAGATTTTTATTTAAAATAAAGTCCATTTTAGGCTCTTGTTTGAGAAAAATGAAATTATTTCAAGCCATTATTTGGAATTTTCCCTATATAATTTTTCTTTTGCTTTGCATTATCTATATATATATTTGTAATATATGTTATGAAACAATTGTGGAAAATATTCGTATTTGTTATGTTCTGAAGTATCTTTGTTAAAGTAAAGCTGAATTTTTGGACAATAAGGCTTTCCTGCATTTATATTACAGGAAGACAACGATAATTTAAAGAGAAAAACGAAATTTTAACGAGGCTTTCTTGCATCTAAGGCTGCGTATGGTAACCATTCTCATTCTCTGATTCTGTTCCCTGAAACAGTAAAGAATGAGAATCATGTTTGGTAACCCAAATAATTTTGATTTTGATTCTGTTCCCAGAATCAGTTTTAGAGCAAAATCCAGAACAAAAAAAAAGTTGGTTCTGAAAAAAGAATCACTTTTGACAATCACAAAACATAATGAAATCTCACATCTTTCACTTTTCCCTTTCAATTTTCTCATCACTTTTCTCTCAACCTAATAAAAATAAAAATAAATTTTTTAAAAAAAAATTGGAAAATTTTTTAAAAATCACAAAAAATTTAGAAATTTCCTAAAAATAGAAAAAGCTTAGATTATGCTAGTTTGACCTCATTTTCATAAATTGGGGCCTAAATTTCATAGATTTCCTAAATTTCTCTCTATAAGCAATCATTACGCATGTACTGATTATGCACGTATGGATTCTATTTTGATATTGTGTGTTTATATTGGTTATGAATGTATGATAAAAAAAAATAAGGTTAATACAACGAAAAACTCTACACTGGTACACTAGTAACAAATTTACCATTAACTATTTTTTTTTACCACAAAAAACTCAAAATTGATACACTTCTGATAAATTTACCCCAAATTAATATACTTGTGACAAATTTACCATCAGTTAATTTTCTTTAAATCTAACCATCATATTGCTGAGTTGGATGGCACATGGTAGCTAATGGGTGTATCAATTTGTGATTTTTATCCTCTGTTTGTCATAAATGTATCAATTTGAAATTTTTCGTGGTACTAACCCAATTTAATGAAAAATTAGACTTTTTGGGGTTAAAAAATTAGTTTAGGGTAAATTTATCATAGATATATCAATTTAGACTTTTTAGGGTAAATTTAATGAAAATAAATTTATCGCAAGTGTACTAGTTTAGGATTTTTCATGATAAAAAAAATACTTTATAGTAAATTTATCATAGGTGTATCAGTTTGGGGTTTTTCGTAATATTAATCCTAAAAATATTTAAAACTAATTGTTTGTTTATATAAAATTCTATTTTGAGATATCTATATAAAGAAAAGGCTTAGGGTTATAATCCGGGCCATGCTATATCCACACTAGTTTTGGCTTTGACACTCCCAAAAACAATGCTTTTACCATTTGCCCCTTTATCTTGCATGCTTTGGTTAAATTTTCCTTTCTTTTTGTTTATTTATGTATTTTATTTTCTCGTGAGTCTCATTTCCCTCCTCCTTTTCTTGTATGTAGAATGTTGGACGACAACTGCGAAGGAAACTCCATCTCCTCAACATCTCACCAGCAAACTTCTTTCCCACCCATCGCCAGGCCAGCTATAGGGAAACCAACTCCACAAGTTGCCTAAACCACTCAATGAGCTTAGGCGCTTGTTGCTCGAATCGCCAATTGGTCGAGTAAGCAACCCGTAACGAGGATGAGGATGTGGACGAGGATGCTGAGGAAAGAGTGAAGAGATTAGTAATCGTGAGGGAAATGAATGAGGCGAAGGGAGGAGGGAAGGTGATAATCAATCGGATAATGAGAACGGAGGGGAGAACGGAGATGAATATGACGAGGAAGATGCAAGAAAGAGGCGGCCTAATGTGTTCAAGCTTCAGATCCAAGACTTTACAGCATAAGCTCGGCAGGCATAACCGAATTCTCGATTAGGCAGAGATTTTGATGCTGTTGGCGTTAGATATATGCCCTAAAGCAACTATGTAATAGTTACATGTTAGGGATTTCGATTGTATTTTAATTCATTAATGAATTAATGATAAAGACATGTTTATTCATTTGTCCAATTATTTATATATATGAATAAATTATATAAGATCAGTTGTAACTAAATCTATTCTTGAGACATCAAGAATATGTGCTGTGGGTTCACAATTAGATTGAATTTTTAAACCATTCCTGGTCGATGGATCATTGAGTGGATATTAATGATCCTGTTAAGACCGGTGTGTTCTTAACTTCATTATTAAGTATTGGATACTTAAGGGAATGACGAGTCACGAGTCATTGGGTATTGCGATGCCCGAGATGGAACACAAGTGCTTGTACCAGACAAGTTCACTAAACGTGACGCATATTTAACGATTAGTAACATGGAAGCTTTTAGCATGGTCAATGTCTAATCGTTCATGCTCTAGTCTTGTGTAAATAATCCTTAGACCTGAGGCACAGTATTAACTTGTACGTTGGATAGTTATGGTTCACAAGTGCACTTATTGACGGCTCAGTGATCCATCTATGTACTTGATGGTTATAGTTCATACGCATACGAAGTTACACGTGCGCGCAAGATGGAATCTGTCTCCTTGTTACATGCAAGATATGATCTCCTATGTGATCTAGTTATGACACTACATTGAAATCCTCGGCCGGGGTTGTAACCGAGAATAAAATGTTTAT
This sequence comes from Psidium friedrichsthalianum, assembly GCA_019149425.1. Lineage (NCBI taxonomy): Eukaryota > Viridiplantae > Streptophyta > Magnoliopsida > Myrtales > Myrtaceae > Psidium > Psidium friedrichsthalianum. The sequence goes on from JAGVVM010004079.1 coordinate 20,389, forward strand.
ATCTCATACAAGTGCATGTTAATTAGATTTGTACATATGATCGAATTGGTGGCTTGACAAATATTCCATGGCCTTTGTTCGATCGGGACATAGTAAGACAGAGGGATTGAATTACACTGTAACTAGAGCTGACAGGTTCATTATTTTTTAAAACATTCACACTGTCTGGGTAGCCATGATATATTACTAGATATCACTCATGACTTGTAAGACCTAGTAGTTGATCGGGACAATCAATTCTCTTGAAAGTACTAATGTGTTAGTGCTTGTTTTACTACCAGCTCAGTAATGAACCTAGAGATGTCACACACCTTAACCAATATATGACGACATTGAACGGAAAATATGATATTGCAAATATGTTGCAATCACGACTATCGAATTATTTAGATTGAAATTAAATTAAATTGGATTTAATTTGATTCTTATTTTTGTTCATGGACATAAATACATATGATGCGCACACACTCTTAAAATGGATACATATTGATATATCCAAAATGCACGCATGTGGTTGTGCTATCTTGTTTTTATTAAATTATATGTAGATATAGTTTATGAATATATACATATATATATTTTTATGTTGCACGCACATCAATATGTGCGTGCAACGGACATGGTTAGCACAATTGTGCCGACCATGTGTTTTATTAAAAATAAAAAAGGAGTGCATTCAATTAGTTGAATGCATGCGGTCATCTTGCTGACCTGTGCAATGCACGACCAGCAGTTGCTGATCGTGCATTTGTGCTAAAAATGCACAACGTGCATGATCACAACCGTTCCTGATCGTCCGCGTAGTGCATTGCACCTCCAAGGTTTAAATCTGCAAAAGGTTGCAGGTGTGGTGGGGAAACTGTGTGCAATTTTTCAACAAAGTGTGAGCAAGAAAGTTAGAAAAAAACCAGAAAATTCTCTCTACATTTTTGTTCTTGCAATGACCGAAAAATCAAGAGCGTAGAGAGTTGCCACTACGAGATTGCTAGCACAATAAGTGTGGAGTTTCTCCGTATCGTCTTTCTTCTGTTCGTCGTATGATTGGTGGTGAGTTTGAACTAGAGGTCCGATGCATGTGGGACTCGTATTGAAGAATCTTTGGACCAACCCGTTTCAAACACGTTACAAGAGATAATCCGTTTTACCTTTTCATTTAATTTGATTTTTGATTGAAACGCACGAACAATGTCTCTAGAGATACATGTATGGGTTTTTATTTCCACTGCGTTTATTGTTAATTTGCCTATGCATCCCAAATTAATAATAAACGCAGTGGAAATAAAAACCCATACATGTATCTCTAGAGACATTGTTCGTGCGTTTCAATCAAAATCAAATTAAATGAAAAGGTAAAACGGATTATCTCTTGTAACGTGTTTGAAACGGGTTGGTCCAAAGATTCTTCAATACGAGTCCCACATGCATCGGACCTCTAGTTCAAACTCACCACCAATCATACGACGAACAGAAGAAAGACGATACGGAGAAACTCCACACTTAATTGTGCTAGCAATCTCGTAGTGGCAACTCTCTACGCTCTTGATTTTTCGGTCATTGCAAGAACAAAAATGTAGAGAGAATTTTCTGGTTTTTTTCTAACTTTCTTGCTCACACTTTGTTGAAAAATTGCACACAGTTTCCCCACCACACCTGCAACCTTTTGCAGATTTAAACCTTGGAGGTGCAATGCACTACGCGGACGATCAGGAACGGTTGTGATCATGCACGTTGTGCATTTTTAGCACAAATGCACGATCAGCAACTGCTGGTCGTGCATTGCACAGGTCAGCAAGATGACCGCATGCATTCAACTAATTGAATGCACTCCTTTTTTATTTTTAATAAAACACATGGTCGGCACAATTGTGCTAACCATGTCCGTTGCACGCACATATTGATGTGCGTGCAACATAAAAATATATATATGTATATATTCATAAACTATATCTACATATAATTTAATAAAAACAAGATAGCACAACCACATGCGTGCATTTTGGATATATCAATATGTATCCATTTTAAGAGTGTGTGCGCATCATATGTATTTATGTCCATGAACAAAAATAAGAATCAAATTAAATCCAATTTAATTTAATTTCAATCTAAATAATTCGATAGTCGTGATTGCAACATATTTGCAATATCATATTTTCCGTTCAATGTCGTCATATATTGGTTAAGGTGTGTGACATCTCTAGGTTCATTACTGAGCTGGTAGTAAAACAAGCACTAACACATTAGTACTTTCAAGAGAATTGATTGTCCCGATCAACTACTAGGTCTTACAAGTCATGAGTGATATCTAGTAATATATCATGGCTACCCAGACAGTGTGAATGTTTAAAAAAATAATGAACCTGTCAGCTCTAGTTACAGTGTAATTCAATCCCTCTGTCTTACTATGTCCCGATCGAACAAAGGCCATGGAATATTTGTCAAGCCACCAATTCGATCATATGTACAAATCTAATTAACATGCACTTGTATGAGATATAAACATTTTATTCTCGGTTACAACCCCGGCCGAGGATTTCAATGTAGTGTCATAACTAGATCACATAGGAGATCATATCTTGCATGTAACAAGGAGACAGATTCCATCTTGCGCGCACGTGTAACTTCGTATGCGTATGAACTATAACCATCAAGTACATAGATGGATCACTGAGCCGTCAATAAGTGCACTTGTGAACCATAACTATCCAACGTACAAGTTAATACTGTGCCTCAGGTCTAAGGATTATTTACACAAGACTAGAGCATGAACGATTAGACATTGACCATGCTAAAAGCTTCCATGTTACTAATCGTTAAATATGCGTCACGTTTAGTGAACTTGTCTGGTACAAGCACTTGTGTTCCATCTCGGGCATCGCAATACCCAATGACTCGTGACTCGTCATTCCCTTAAGTATCCAATACTTAATAATGAAGTTAAGAACACACCGGTCTTAACAGGATCATTAATATCCACTCAATGATCCATCGACCAGGAATGGTTTAAAAATTCAATCCAATTGTGAACCCACAGCACATATTCTTGATGTCTCAAGAATAGATTTAGTTACAACTGATCTTATATAATTTATTCATATATATAAATAATTGGACAAATGAATAAACATGTCTTTATCATTAATTCATTAATGAATTAAAATACAATCGAAATCCCTAACATGTAACTATTACATAGTTGCTTTAGGGCATATATCTAACGCCAACAGCATCAAAATCTCTGCCTAATCGAGAATTCGGTTATGCCTGCCGAGCTTATGTTGTAAAGTCTTGGATCTGAAGCTTGAACACATTAGGCCGCCTCTTTCTTGCATCTTCCTCGTCATATTCATCTCCGTTCTCCCCTTCGTTCTCATTATCCGATTGATTATCACCTTCCCTCCTCCCTTCGCCTCATTCATTTCCCTCATGATTACTAATCTCTTCACTCTTTTCCTCAGCATCCTCGTCCACATCCTCATCCTCGTTACGAGTTGCTTACTCGACCAATTGGCGATTCGAGCAACAAGCGCCTAAGCTCATTGAGTGGTTTAGGCAACTTGTGGAGTTGGTTTCCCTATAGCTGGCCTGGCGATGGGTGGGAAAGAAGTTTGCTGGTGAGATGTTGAGGAGATGGAGTTTCCTTCGCAGTTGTCGTCCAACATTCTACATACAAGAAAAGGAGGAGGGAAATGAGACTCACGAGAAAATAAAATACATAAATAAACAAAAAGAAAGGAAAATTTAACCAAAGCATGCAAGATAAAGGGGCAAATGGTAAAAGCATTGTTTTTGGGAGTGTCAAAGCCAAACTAGTGTGGATATAGCATGGCCCGGATTATAACCCTAAGCCTTTTCTTTATATAGATATCTCAAAATAGAATTTTATATAAACAAACAATTAGTTTTAAATATTTTTAGGATTAATATTACGAAAAACCCCAAACTGATACACCTATGATAAATTTACTATAAAGTATTTTTTTTATCATGAAAAATCCTAAACTAGTACACTTGCGATAAATTTATTTTCATTAAATTTACCCTAAAAAGTCTAAATTGATATATCTATGATAAATTTACCCTAAACTAATTTTTTAACCCCAAAAAGTCTAATTTTTCATTAAATTGGGTTAGTACCACGAAAAATTTCAAATTGATACATTTATGACAAACAGAGGATAAAATCACAAATTGATACACCCATTAGCTACCATGTGCCATCCAACTCAGCAATATGATGGTTAGATTTAAAGAAAATTAACTGATGGTAAATTTGTCACAAGTATATTAATTTGGGGTAAATTTATCATAAGTGTATCAATTTTGAGTTTTTTGTGGTAAAAAAAAATAGTTAATGGTAAATTTGTTACTAGTGTACCAGTGTAGAGTTTTTCGTTGTATTAACCTTATTTTTTTTTATCATACATTCATAACCAATAGACACACACAATATCAAAATAGAATCCATACGTGCATAATCAGTACATGCGTAATGATTGCTTATAGAGAGAAATTTAGGAAATCTATGAAATTTAGGGCCCAATTTATGAAAATGAGGTCAAACTAGCATAATCTAAGCTTTTTCTATTTTTAGGAAATTTCTAAATTTTTTGTGATTTTTAAAAAATTTCCAATTTTTTTAAAAAAATTTATTTTTATTTTTATTAGGTTGAGAGAAAAGTGATGAGAAAATTGAAAGGGAAAAGTGAAAGATGTGAGATTTCATTATGTTTTGTGATTGTCAAAAGTGATTCTTTTTTCAGAACCAACTTTTTTTTTGTTCTGGATTTTGCTCTAAAACTGATTCTGGGAACAGAATCAAAATCAAAATTATTTGGGTTACCAAACATGATTCTCATTCTTTACTGTTTCAGGGAACAGAATCAGAGAATGAGAATGGTTACCATACGCAGCCTTAGATGCAAGAAAGCCTCGTTAAAATTTCGTTTTTCTCTCTAAATTATCGTTGTCTTCCTGTAATATAAATGCAGGAAAGCCTTATTGTCCAAAAATTCAGCTTTACTTTAACAAAGATACTTCAGAACATAACAAATACGAATATTTTCCACAATTGTTTCATAACATATATTACAAATATATATATATATAGATAATGCAAAGCAAAGGAAAAATTATATAGGGAAAATTCCAAATAATGGCTTGAAATAATTTCATTTTTCTCAAACAGAGCCTAAAATGGACTTTATTTTAAATAAAAATCTGAAGTTACCTCGTTGTTTCAAATAAAGATCTAATCAAGGGCATTCTCATCATTTAATTTTTTTTTCCCTTTTTTTCTCTTTTTCTGTTGTTTTTTCTGTCTTTTTCATTTTTTCTTTTTTCTTCTCTCTTCCCACTCGGGCTACCTTTGCTAGACTCAGGCGAGGGCAGCCCTCACATGGGCAGGCAATCACCATTTGGAGGGTCGTCAGCGTCTCAAGCTCTTCGAGCGCGTTTCTTTCTCGGCTTTTGCTTCAACCGATAATTATGATCAGACCCAGAAGTAGTCGAAGAAGAAGATAGAGTAGGAGGCCTTTTCATCTGGCCTCTGTTTTTTCTGAGTTGCATGTAGCTGATCTAAAGTTGTTACCAAATTGGGGAGGCGCAAGACGAAGAACTCAGAGGAGGAAGATAGGGTGAGCTTCTAAAGGAAAAAAAAAGTAACAATAATAAAGCAAATGTGAAACAAAAGATAATCCAAAGCCTAACTCAGAATGCATAACAACTCGCCAGCCCAGGCGACTCGCCCTTGCTGGCGTCAGCTTGGGTCACCCTCGCCACGAGCCCTCACTGGCGGAGAGGGAAAAAAAAAAGAAAAGAAAATGAATGAACACAGAAAAAGAATAAAAAGGAAAAAAATTCAAAAAAAGGATGAAAATATCTTTCAACTAGGCCTTTTTTTGAAACAATGAGTGCACTTTAAATCCTCGTTTGAAATAAAGTTTACTTCATGGCCTATTTGAGAAAATGATGGCAGTTTAGTTTTATTTTCCCATTTATATAGTATAATTAATTAAAATCCCAGAAGAACTCGACTTAAAAGAAAAATGGTTAATATCACAAAAAATCTCAAACTAGTATGCACGTGAAAAATTTATCCAAAACTTATTTGACAAAAAAACCTAAATCAGTACACTTGTGATAAATTTATCCCGAATTAATTTTTTGACCTTTAAAAACTTCAAACTAATACACTTGTGACAAATTCACCCTTCTTAGTTTTCGTTAAATTAGTTTAATGCCATGGGAAATCTTGAACTGGTATACCTTTGACCAACATAGGGTAAAAATCCTAAATTGGTACCCGTCAACTGTCACATATTATTTAACTTGGCAATTTGATAATCAAATCTAACAGAAACTAATGACTAATAAATTTATCACAGGTATACCAATTTGAGGATTTTAGTGATAAAAAAAATCAGTTTGGAGTAAATTTGTTACAATGTACCAATTTGAAATTTGTGTGGTATTAACTCAAAGAAGGAAAAAAAAAAGTCGTCTTTACCTTGTAGGATGTAGACTATAAAGTATTGGCTGAAGATGCAATGGCGGGTTTCCTCAGACCATTAACAATACAATCCATCTGAGAAAAGGCAAGAGCACTGCATTTGACTGCGAGGTAGGACTCGAGGTAGAAAACGATTGAAAACCCCCCACAACGTACGCCATGTGCTAAGGAAAAAGATTATCTCATCGTGGGGCTTCTCGTTTCCATGGACACATCGTAACGAGAACAGCGTTGTACTTCGTGTTCCCTAATGATGTCCAAATAATGGAAGCCTTCTAGCTCACAGAGCCCACATTGATCCTCTGAAGTCTAGAAATTCGACAAGGTCTCTTCAATGCGAACTGAACCCAGCGGCCAATCCGAGCCTGTATCACAGATTACAAAGACCCTTTCAAAGACGCACGTGCAAAGCTCATTTTGAGCGCTCGCAGTGTGTATATTCCGCAGAGAAAAATGTCTCTAGCGAGTATAATGAAGGTTTTGTTCATCGAAAACCGTAAATTTTGCTCACGGGAGGAATTGAAAGACATCTCTTAGCAAATTCCATTTCGTATTGGTGAATCTTAAAAGACGGGCAATTATTTTACAGAAAACGAGCTTTCAGGTGATGACATAGAAGGGCGGCGATGATTTGTTGTTGAACCGGAACCGTTACCGTTCATGAACTCGACACCCGGAACATTTCATAGGATAGGAAAGTATAGTACACTAAGCACCGTTCCCAAACTTCGAAAAAACTCCCAAATGATGGAGATCACTACTTCCATGGTACTTCCATATGCACATAGTGATACAACAGGCATCTCAACTAGTTCTCTTGTCTGCGGCCCTACCTTAAAAAACTATTGCTAGAGATTCTAGTACGCTCTATTATGGAGTTTGCTGCAACAGAGTTGTACAAATACATGCACACTACTACATCTATAGTACAAAAAGTCGTGAGCACACTCAAAAGGACAGGTGACAATAGCACGCGTTGTAGAGTTTCTTCATCCATCTGCACGAAGAAAAGCAATACGTTTCTCGTATATTCTTCTGAGTCCACCGACTATAGCAACCCCAAAGTTGCTAGAAACTTCTGCAATGTCCTATGGCCCCATCGGATATCATCCCTCAATACATTATGTAAAGTCTCGGGGTCGGTCTTCCCTTCTCTGTTGTCTATGTGGATAATCTGTTCGTGTTGGTTATCGAGCTTTCCTTCGCCAAAATTCAGCGCCGTTTCCC
>JAGVVM010004080.1:0-32341 GCA_019149425.1 Psidium friedrichsthalianum
AAATTAACGGACGCTCTAGAAATGTGCAGTTTTTTCCCCTACCGTTTTCGCACAGTTGCCGCCCCCCCTTCCCTGACATCTGCTGACTTAACTCAACCTTCGAGGGCTCCTCCGTTGGGAAGAAGAACGAATGAAGGTTTCCAATAATATAGAGGGTGGCACACGTGCCCCGCAGATAGGTATTTATTTCCGGTGAAAAAAATTTCTGATGGATGCGTTACGATCGTGTGGTTAAGGTTTTTTTTCCCACAGGGCCGGGGGATTTTTAATGCTGGCCCAAACGTGTGTACGCACTATGGTAGAAGAAAACCCTCGAGCATCCCCTCCTCTTTTCGTTGTCTTTCGTACCGATTATTAAGCTTTGCGTACTGTGAGTAGCCGACACAGCCCCCCCTACAAGCAAACTTGAAAGGCATTATCCGCAGCCTCGCGTTCTCATTGTGTGCATCGGGCCTGTGGCCTTTTTTTTGCGAAAAAAGCAAGGAATTGCTGGCTCGATATTCCCCGCCCCCATCTATTCTAGATGACCCTAACAAGCGCCGCTTAATACAGTGCCCGTTCTTTAGATGTACCCCACCACCTATATGGAAACGATTTTTTTTTTTCGGCAACCCTGGGATTTTTTTTTTTCTTTCCTGTGAAGATTTACGAAGTGGTGAAACGCCCAGGAGCGGCTCCCCTCTCTTTTTACCCCCAGCTCCCCCCCCCCCCCCTCTATGAACGTCCCCCATTGGATAGAGTGTGACTTTAGTTAAAATTCTACCAGTTTTGTCAACATGAGCTACAATGGACATGAACCCTCCGAACCCCCCCCCCCCCCAACGATTTTTCAGATCCAAACATCTCTCCCAACCTCGCTCATTGTTCTTATTTTCGTCCCCTCCCCCCCCTTTTCTTTGTCGGCTTACTAGAATTTCAGGCAAATCCCCCCCCGAGCCCCCCCCCCCCCCGCTGCAGTCCCCCCCCCCCCCCCCCCCCCCCCCTTGCCCCCCCCCCCCCCCCCTCCTCCCCGATACTTTTTGGCCAACACACAAGCGGAATTCTCCCCCCCACCCCGCCTTTTTTTTTTTACTTTTCCCACCGCACGACTCGTGGGGCCACCCCCCAACAGTACGCCGGGTCGTTTGCCTTCGGACAGAGCAGAGGAGCATTATGAGGCTTACACCCCCCCCCCCATGGGGCCATCAAGGATAGGAACGGCCGTGTTATCAAAATCCCCTTAAGTGAGATTCCCCAAAATCTAATGGTAGTTGATTTTTTCGCAATGGGGCCGTTGGAGAAGTTTTACACAAGGCGAAAGTTTTATTGTCGGAGCGATTGCGAGGTTAATGATTTTTTTAAGTTCATTCAAAACATCTTTTTTTATTTTCCCCTCCACATATTTCCCCATGCTGATCCCTTCCGACACCCCGATCGCCTTTTTTTTGGTTCCCCCCCCTCAGTTTTTTTTTCATTCTTTTTTTTTCTTTTTTTTTTTTTTTTTCGGCCCTTCGTTGGAGTTTTTTTTTTTTTTTTTTTTTTTTTTTTTTTTTCCTTCTTCCTCTCCAAATGAGAATAAGGGAAAAGGATTGTGTAGTTGTGCCCCCGGGTGATATTTGAGGTTGGAGCAATAGATTGGTAGGCGCGTTGCACCCCCCACAAATCCTACCACTTAACTGACTCAGCGTAAAGTATGTAACAATACCGAGACCCATTCTGCCCTTCCCCCCCCCCAGTACCCCCCGCCTTACTCACAATAGAGCGTACCACGCCCCCCTGAGCCCAGCGCCCGCGGAGCATGGAGGTCAGTCTTTTTGGAACTTTACACCTGCCTGGCGAAGTACCACCAACAACACAGTAATACCATTTTAGATTTTTTGAGATCCCCCCCCCCGCCCTCCCGTTCGCTCTTTTTTTTTTTTTTTCTTTTTTTTCTTTTTTCCACTTCTTTTGATATCAAACTGAACCTTGGCCCCCTCGAGCCCCCGAACCCCAAGGCACCCCCCCCCCCCCCCCCCCCCCCCCCCCCCCGGTGGGACCCTCGAGGAAAAAAACCCCCCTTCGGGTTCGAAAAACCATCCCCTCGGATAATTCATTCCAACTCCGTAAATGTAAGTGATGTTCTTTTTGATTTGCACCAAAATTTTACTGCCCCGATATACGACGAGAGCAACCCGTATCTGTGTTCATTTTTTTTGCAAACCCCCAGGGAAAAATATGTTCCCCTCCTGATTGAGTAGTCAATCGTAGATCTACAACCCCCCCGTCATCCCCCCCCCCCCCCCCCCCCCCCTACTCGCGGTTTTTTTTTGCTTTTAAACCCCCCCCCCCATTCTCCATTATGATTTAGGATATTCCCCTACCCTCCCCCCCCCCCCCCCCCCGTGTTCCCCCTAATAAAAAATTCCCCAAATGATAATCCCCCCCCCCAAATCACATGTACCAGATCCCGATTAGTGTCCAACTTTCGGAAAGAAAGGCACCGTGTGTTTTGATGGAATGGTTATTCCCGCGCCCGCTTTTGCTAAAACCAGTGCACGGGATGCAAATTGATGTTTCCCCCCTTTTGGATAAGGAGACCCCCAGAAAGTGGAATTGAGTCTCTCATCACCAATGTTCCCCCCTCCCCCCCCCCCCCCCCCCCCCGCGATCCCCATTTCTTTTCTAATTTCCCCCCGCGGCGCCGTCGCCTCCCCCCCCCCCCCCCCTTTCCCCTTCCCCCCCCCCCCCCCCCCCCCCCCCCCCCCCCCCCCCTTTTTCTGCCCTCTCCTGACCTATTCCTTCACTACCTCGTCTTTTGCCCCCTGCGATTTTAATCCTAGCTTTTACGACTTTTTTTGTTTAAACCCCCCCCCCCCCCCCATCCGTGATGCCTTCTATATCTGTGAAATATGCCAAGGGGAAAAACCCCCCCAAAAAAACGTTTCTCCCCTTCTTTTTCCCCCCCCCCCCCCCCCCCCCCCTTCGCCCCCCCCCCCGTGGACCCCCCCCCCCAGGTTCTATTGGTGGAGGATGTCTCGTCTGCCCCCCTTTCTTAATCCCCGTTCCTGTCCTCCCCCCCCCCCCCCCCACAGCCTTTTATTTTTTTTATTTGAGGATTCTTCAGTGAACCTATTGATTCTTTCACCCCCCCCCCCCCCCCCCCCCCCCCCGTCACCCCCGTTCCATAATTTGTGATTTTTTTTTGCACTAATTTTTTTGTTGTTTCCTTTCGGATCAGATCGAGGGGTAAATCCCCCACTTTGTCTGGGGTCCCTTTAACTTTGGACCCAACCCCCTTGTATGTCCCCCCCCTTGCCAATTTTTTTTTTTTTTTTTGTGATTACTTATTTTTTTCTCGGCCCAGTCTCCTTCTTAATTCATCACCACACGACACGGGAAAGCCGATCCTGTGGATGCGCAACAACCACCCCTTAACAATGGGGCACCACACCATGAAGGTTAAAACATTTAGAGCCCCGTTGCACCGTAAAGCGACTATTCTCAATGTATCCCCCCCCATTCTGTAGCCCCCGTCCCCTCCCCCCCCCTCCCCCCCTTCCTATCCCTTGCTTTTTCCTAGGCCTGGACGATCTTTTTTTTTTTTTAAGCTCCAATACCCCCCTTGCAGCCCAACGTCCAGCCCCGCGTTTTAAAAATTTCGTCCCCCCCCCCGTCCACTTTCCCCGACACACCCCCCCCCCACACCCCCCTCCCTTCCCCGTTACCCCCCCCTCCCGTTTTCCGTTTGCCGCCCCCCCCCCCCCGACCCCCCCGCCCCCCCCCCCCCGCCCCCCCCCCCCCCCCCCCGAACCACTTTTTTAACCGAAGCCCCGGGATTTGTGCTAAAGAATTTGTCCTGCAAAAATTGAGACTAAACTGGAAACAATTGAGAAAAAGTTAAGAAGATTTTAAATTGACATTAGTTTTATAAATAGGTGTTATGCATCCATGATTAGGTACCCCACCTTTTGTACTCTTAAAATTCTAGATACCCCCTACCATGCCCCCACCTAATTCCCCTCCCTGCATTTTTACTCAACCCCCGCACACTTAACTCCCGAGACTTCCAACTAGACCACCCTTTTCCTTGCCCCCCCTTTTTTTATTGTGAAAACAAAGAAACTCAATCTGCCTATGATTTAAGTAAAATAAATTGAGGGTCAAAACTCTACAAATTCGACCCCCTCTTTGTCCCATCCATAATCGCTTTTTTTCCTTTTTAAACAGAAACGTTCTTTTAAGGAACCCCCCAACACCAGTAATTGTTGCCCACGCTGGACTTCTCAAAGACAAAATCAAGGGCTTTGGCTATGCGCATCGACTTCCCCCCCCCCCCCCCCCCCCCCCCCCCCTTAATCCTTAACCCTTGGCCCCCCCTCGTTCTTTCCGACAATTTACAAAACAAAAACTATTTTAATACTTAGACACCTACCCCCCTTTTTTCTAATCTGTATTTTTCCCTTTGTAATAACCCACAATTTATATCACAATAAAAAGTCTCAATTTTTAATTTTATCTCATATTCACATCGCCGCCGTAACCAAAAAAAAAAATTAACTTTAACATATATATATAATTATATAACAAAAACAAAAATATTTCGTTCTCATAAAAAAATCCACTTTAAACTTTTCTTTTGTCACATTTTATCACCATTAGCCTTCTGTCTGATAATCATCGTAGTTAATCCTACATAACCATTCCTCCATTTTTTTTTCTTGTAAGAAGTACAACCAAGTTGGCATAATGAAAAAAAATTCCTCCCCAAGACAGGGCCCCCCCAATTTACCCCTCCCCCCCCACCCAATAAATTCCGACCTTTTTTTCACGATTGCTGATTTATAGAAACGCATTCCACAAGATGAGCACCCTTTTAGAACTTATTCCAAAGCATTACAATAACACCGCGCATACACATTTTTTAAGGAATGCCCCTTCAGACCAGATGGAGCCCACCCATTATACTTACATATTTGGATGAAAGTATAAAAAAAAAAAAAAAATTTGAAAACAAAAGGTTTGATGAAGTTTGGAGAGCTTTGAGATTTCTCTACTCCACCACACTCACACAGACGTGCCCGAATACCCACCCCCCCCCCCCCCCCCCCCCCCCCCAGCCTACGAATTTTTTATCAGTCCTGAGGGCGGACGACCCCACGGAATCACAAAATTAACTACGGTGCCTCTTCCCTTCCCTCCTCCTCTTTTTTTCCTCCCCCCCCCCCCTTTCGAGTTTTCCCCCCCCCCCCCCCCCCCCAATCCCCCCCCCCCGAAACCGGTCGTTGAGCGCCACTACCACCCCTTTCCCCCCCTCGCAAACCCTATTCGCCAATTGCGAGGGTGGATTTTTTCGACGATATCCCCTCTCGCCCCCCCCACACCCAGCGCTTCCCCCCCCCCCCCCCCCCCCCGGTACCACACCCCCCCCCCCCCCCCCCCCAGCCCCCCGTGTTTTGTCCAAATCCGCTGTCTTATTCCACCCAACGCTCCACACATCAGGTGACAGATGCGCCCCGTAAAAAAAATAATCACAATCCCCTTTTTTCTTAATAACAATGTTTTCCAAAAATCTTACATTCATTTTTCGCACTTTTACTTCTGCCAACGACTTTAATTGGTCACACGGCCCGTGCGTTTTCTGGTGCGTCCTGAGAAAGAACCAGTTGGTAAGGTGTGCATTTTTTGGTTTGGTTTTGGGAGGGGCCCGGGTGAGACACTTTTAATTCAAATACGTACAGCCACTTACATAATAGTGATTAAGACACGACAAGACTGACAATGGTTATGCAATTGCCCCAGACCAAAGTCGCCACGCTATACGCTTTTGGGCCATTTTTATGATTAATTCTTTTTCCCCCCCGCCCATTATAATGGGACCAAAATGCTTCCTTAAAATTTGAGATTTTTTTTTTTGTATTAGCCAGTAGACATTTTTTTTTAGGTGCCCCCCCCCAGCCAAAAGTAAAAGTATGCCCCCCCGCCCCCACCCCATAATTTTTTTTATGACGACACAAAAAAAAAGTTTCGAAGTAACCTTGCCGCCATAACTCAGCGCCTCGTGCCTCCCACGCCGCCCCCCCCCCATCCACGTTGGTGTGTGCTTCGATGGAGAGATGTAGCCCCCAAGGACATTCGAAAACTTTTTTGGTCGCATAAAAAAGGGTTAATCTTTTTTCCCAACCCCCCCCCCCCCCCCCCCCCCCCCCCCCCCCCCCCCCCCTGGTTTATCCTAATGCTATTGGCCTCGTTAATACAAAAAAAAAAGTTCCTCAATTTTTTAGCATTATTTGTCCAATAATATTTTTTTAACCCCCCCCCCCCCCCCCCCCAAATTTTTTCCCCCCCCCTCCATATTTATTTTTATCATAAAACCCACAAACTTTTACTGTTTTGTCTCTTATTGTCTCCATTTGCAGTCCTGTCGCTCTCATAATCACTATTAGTTAATCTTACACCCCGTAAATTTAATTTTCTCCCCAAAAACTTACCAATGATCTTCAATAAATTCGAAACAATAATAGGTTTTAGGGAATGACGAAATTTGTGATTGTTACCCTACGTTACTAGGTTGGGCTGTTGGATAAGAGCGATTCGACCCGTGTGGTAATACCTGGTGCAGGAGTTCGAATCCCTCGTTGCGATTTTTTGACAGGGAGTTGCGCTAAACTTTGTCTTACTCGGTCACCGTTAGTTTGTCTCATTCCGCCCTCAAGGACTAGTCGTACTTCACGTTAGTTTGAGCGCAAGCTTGAAAAACCCCCCCCTTTGCACAGAACCTTGAATTTCAAATTTTTTTTTTTGAGATCGTTCATTCAAAGTAGATCAACGTCTAACAATTTCTTTGGGCTATTGGAGTGCTGGGAAGAATTAGAAAAGTGCTATTTTGAGTGGTTTCTATATCTCTCGGCAATGTGTGGGACAAGTGCCGTCTTAGGAATTTTTTTTTCACGTTAGCCTTGATGTGGAAAATGCATGTAGATAACTAACGGTGATTTAGACAAAGGCGGTGATAAAATTGGACAAAAGAAAAAATTTGGATTTTTTATGAGATAATTTTTTTTGGATATAATTAGTATATATGTTAAAGTTAAGGTTTTTTTTTTGACAATAGAACTGAAATAAAAGTAAAATTGAGGACTTTTTAGAGGTTTTTTTTAATACAATTAGAATAGATGCTAAAGTTTGAGTTTTTTGAGTATTAAGACCCAATTAGATTGAGCGCATACCAAGCCCATGAGTTTGGGCTGAGGAAGTCTGCGCAACTTACTGGGGGTTTCTTAAAAACTCTTTGAATTGGACATAGAGATGTAAGTTTGTCAATTTCGATTAGATCAAAATTTACTTTCAATAGCAGGATTGAGTTCTTCGTTTTCAATAAGCAAGAAGTCTAGTTGAGCTCGAGAGTTAAGTGTGCGAGGGGTTGAGTAATCAAGATATACATGAGTACTAGAATATTAAGTAAAATTACCTAATCAATCATAAACCTATTATACGAATGTCAATTTAATCTTAAACTTTTTCAATTTGCCAGTTTAGTCCTAAATTTTTGCACAAAATTCTTACGCAATCCTTCTGGTCAATTTTCGTCGAAAATCGCCGACGTTGCGGTTTAGCTATCGCCGGCCGTCCTACATGATACATTGAGAATATCGATTTGTCACCATCTAAGATGTTTTACTCATGTGTGTCACCCTATAGTGGTGGTGCGATCGACGGATACCTTTCCGGTCGTGTGGTGAATGATTAAGAAGAGACTCGAGATGTTCACAAATTGGCAACATTGGGTCCAAAGTTAAAGACCCAGACAAGTGGATTTACCCCTCGATTTGTCTGAAAAGGACAACAAATGATTGCAATCCTTTGGAAGTGATGTAGATAAGGTTCACTGAAACCTCAAATTTGCTGACCGGGGTTAGAAAAGATGAGACATCCTCCACCAATGACTTGGGTCCACCGAAGCGTTTTGTTTTTCCCCTTGGGCATTTCACAGATATAGAAAGCATTTTAAGAACAAAAGTCGTGCAGCATGAATCGCAAAGCAGGGTAGTGGATGAGGCAGGCGACCGACCGCGATTAATCGCAGAGTTGGTGATGAGGACTCAAATCCACTTTCTCCTGATCCAAACATCAAGTTGCATCCTCACTTTTAAAAACATACATCTCCCATCTCCCTTTTCGAAAGTTACTAATCTGACAGTGTGATAGTATTATCAGTTATTTTTTACAACACAATATCCTAATCAATAAGTGATTTAAGCAAAACACGCGATAATGACGTGGAGATCTACGATACTATCAAGGAAGCATTTTCCTTTTCAAAAAAATTTGAACACATAATGGCTATCGCTATCCAGAATTGGCATCACATCACTCCAATTTATGAAGTTGAATTTATCCGATGTTTCGTTTTCCTCTCCCCCTCCGATTGAGCAAAGTCAATCTTGATATCAAAAGAAGTGAAATAAGCAAAAAAAGAAAAAAAAAAAGACAAGAAGGGAGATCTCAATCTCAATGGTAGGTGGTTGGTGGCTCCACAGCAGGTGGAAAGTTCCAACCCGCCATCTCCCGCTCACATCTCGGGATTTAGACTGACCGGAGCAGTGGCCCCTTCCTCGAGTCTCGCAAAGATCACGACACATCGCTTTGTCCTTGTCCATCCAAATCACAGGACGAAGCTTCTCGCAAGCCGACGAACAATAGACTCGCCTTAGTGGAATTCTCCACCCCCATTCACGACCACGTTGGAATCTCACAGTGTGCGCCGCCGTTCCCTCCTTGTCCCTTGCTCAATAATGCGTTCGCTCTGTTCCGAACAAGACCGGCGTACTGTTCCCCACGTCGCAGGGGAAAAGTAAGCGGATCCGCTTGTGTTGCCGATCGAGGAGCGCTGCAGCAGATGGCCAGTTCTAGTAACGACAAGAAGAACATAAACAATGCGCGAGGTTGGGGAGAGATGTGGAAAAATCGTTCATTCCTTGTAATAGTTGACGGGTAGAGTTTTACTAAACATCACTCGATCCAGCGTCATAAAGCCGCCGCTCCCATCCCACTCGATCTTCACAATCCGATCTGCCAATATGCCGGACTCTCTATTACGACGGGTTCATCGAAGATCAGAATATCGGGCCAGCAATTCCTTGCATTTCGCGGCCCGGCCCGAGCAATGAGACACGAGCTTGCGGATAGCTTATCAAGTTTGAGCTGTCCGACTCGTACGCAGCTTATATACTAAAAGCACGAGTGCTCGAGGGTTTCTAACCAGTTAGGGCGTCAGCACATTTGGCCGCTTTCGCCCTTAAGATCGAACGAATCCATCAGAAATTTTACCAGACTAGCTGCGGCGGCACGTGCGCGCGCGATTGCACCTTCAGTCGTTCCCACGGAGGAGCCCTCGATGTTGAGTTTCAGAGTTCGACACGTGCGAAACGGTAGGCTGCACATTTCTAAAGCGTCCTTATTGAGTATCCTCGTTAAATTAGGCAGATCATTTGAAAAAAAAAATATATTCGAGATGTTATTGGAGAGTAGTTTTCAATCTTTGACCAACGTGTCTTGCGCATATCCGTTTTTCACAAGATAGAATGATTACATTAGGGCATCATCAATTTATTAATTCGAGTAGGAAGGGCATGCCATGGACTTTTTTTTTTTCGGCTTAGTTTGACAAATTGGGTTTGAAAGGAAAGCATCCCGTCCCCTTCTGACCGTGTGAATCTGATGCCTGACGGGACCATACTTTTCGAACAGGCGAAGTCCAACCCACGAGTCAGACATGATGAGAACGGGACATCAAGCCAGTCAAAAGTTTGACCGTTCCACGGTCAAGAAAACGCAATCCTCTGGCTCGCTTTCGCTCTCGGTTTCAGTAACCAGCAGCCTCCTCCATTCTTCTTCTATATATCCACTCTCTCCGCTCCTGGTTTCTCCAATAACGTCTCCTCTCCAAGTCCAAACCCATCGCCTCTTCCATCCATCGCTCTAAAGTCTCAATCCTGCAACGTCATCACTTCACTCGTCCTCAGCCAAGCCAGATAAAAGGCAAACCTTGAATTCGGGCCTTCGCCCCTGTTTCAAGCGCTTACTGTCTTTTCCTCCCTCCAGTTCTTGATCCCGAGCTCCAATCTTTCTCGTTGCAATTCCGCCGAACGCAAGGAGTGCGACCATGAGGACCAAGAGGCACGGCCACAACCGGTTCGTGAGGATCATAACCATCCCTCTCAGAGCCCTGACCAAGGCGCGCGACCTGTACGTCCGGGCTTGAACTACGCGGACAGAGTCCACAGCGGCGCCGGGTGCCCAGCTGGGCAGTTCTCCGCCATGCCCCGGAGCTTCAGCGTGAGCTCGTCCAGGCCGTCCAGCGAGGCCGACGATCTCGGGGAGCTGATACGAGCCGCCTCCGCGAGGAGCTTCGGGAACAAGATCGACGTGGACGCGCTCCTGCGGCAGCAGCAACAGCGGCATCTGAAGCAGCGGCCGTCGTCGGACTGGGGTCCCAAGGTGTTGCCCAAGAGTTGCAGCGTCGCGATGGGCCGGATCGACGAGGAGGAGCCCAGTGAGTTCGGAGACGACGGTGGGGTTGGCGTGAAGAAGGTCGATTTGCTGTTTCCGAGAAGCAGGAGCTATGCTGTCGGAAACAGAAATTACGTGCATTGATGATCACGGGAAGAGCCCGAAAAGGGAGCGAAAAAAAAAAGATGAATTTCTTGTTTGATCTATACCTGCATGATTGTTCCCAAGTGGGTTCTCGAGCGTGTTGGACATAAATCGATGGCTCTTTCTTGGAGTCCGTGTACAAAGGTCCTTACTTTTTCTTGTGATCTTTACAGAAAAATGCGTACGTTTTGTGCAATTCTCTCGCAAACTGCATCTCTGTGATTCTCTTGTGGTAGGTCCCATCTGTCAGGTTAAAATTTCCCTATTGCTTTGATTTAACAAGAACTCATCTCAATTAGAATTGATTCGGATCGCACGGTGCCTTTCTCATGATTCCCACTGCTGCTTCGACGGTGCCCAAAGAAGCATCTGTTAAAACTTAAAAGATCATTCCTAAGAAGAAGCTCAAAGAGGAGCTCTTTCTCAGATCTATGCTTAAAATTCGGATGATCCTCAAATCTGGTCATTTGGGTTAGTGCGTGTTCACGCAAATTCACTCCAAGTTCTTTCTTCGATCTATGCTTAGACTGGGTTAGTGTGTGTTCATGCAAATTCTCTACAAGTTCGTCTGGCGAATTCAGGAGCGAAACTAGTCAAAGCACCCGCGGCTACGCAAGAATTCTAGTAGGACGATTGATATGCGTGCGTCCCGTTTATCTTTATCGCCTTCTTTATCTTAGCACTCAAAAATTAATGCCAAAGCCAATTTAGTCAAAGCTCTTAACAGATGCAACCAAATTAATACTATTGCTCTCAGAATTAGATGCCAGGACATTACTCTCGATAAAATAAGCATGAAGCTGTCACAGAAAATATATAGTAAAAGCAGAAAACCAATCTTACGATTAACTGTGTTATATGTCATCTTTATACATGCTCAACATCTGAGGATGTTCCCCAAGGTGGTGACAGAAAGATGCAAGACATTCTTCCTTTCATTCCATTCCCAGTAAATGAAAGGGGGAGAAATGATTGTATGATCCACAGAAAGACAAAGAGACGGTACGGTCCAACAAGATTTCAGTGCCCTCTTCGGATCAAACCATGTTTCGCCCCCGCGAAATCTGCAACAACAGTTTCTCCTTTTCTTCTACCTTTTGCTTAGGAGTAGTACTACAACGTAACTGCGGAAGCTGCCTTTTGAAGGTAGCTGACAGACAAAAACAACGAAGACTACGTGCCCTGTAGTGAAGAAGTTCCATCTCAGCTCATGTAACATGTAGAGCTTACATTATTTCTCCTGCGAAGTTAACTGATTTGGCCGATTCCCGAACTGAAATGTCAAGCTGAACTCTTCGAGAGGCCTTTCGCCGCTTTGCTGAGCTGTCTCGCTCTCCCGTCCTGAGAGGGTTTCAAGAAATCATGGTGCTTTCCCTGAGCGAGTTGAAAACAGAGCAATCATCAAGCCCAAGTGACATGAAGTTTGAACATATCCACGCCAGTTACACCAGTTAACTTCAAAGTAGTACAGTGACTTGATGGTCGAGTAGTGTAGCCGTGCGAGTGTGTGGAACAGGCGCGCAATAAGCTTTGACTCGTCGGTTTAGCGAGTGCACACAGTAGGCGATCGTGCAGTTTTCACTCGTGGCTCACACGATCCATGAGCCTGAGTTTCAGGCGAGTATCCTCCAAATCAAGACAGAAAAACGGGAGCAAACCCACAGATCAATAATTTGGAGCGGCGATAACGGAACACCGAGCATTACCTTCACGCGACCCACAGAGTAACCATCTGAAGGATCCCAAACATGGTTGGCCGACACTTGATTTTTCGAGAGATTTGTTAAGCTCTTCTGTGGGAACATCAAAGACAAAACTCAATAGCCAAACCATTTAATACTGTCAAGCAAAGATCGACAACGCAATGGCGAACAAAAACAAGCAAGTTAATACTTCTGTCGTTCGCATGAATTTTAGTAAAGCGAAAGTTCACTCCCGCTTTGCTCAAGACTTGCCTTGGGAGAGTTCAGTTGTGGGGAAGTAGCAGTGTCCTCAAAACAGGAATGGCGACGCCTCGCGGCACTTTCAGGCTCCTTCGATCTCTTTTTGCCGCAAGCAGAGGAAGAGGAAACGGAAGGCTCGTGCTCATAATAACACGGGGGTCCTGACGACGCGTCAGAGACCATGGACAAACTGTCCCCTCGTTCTTCCTCTTCTTTCGCCCTGTAACTTTCTAGGATTCTGCTGCTGCTACCGCCACAATCTTTCTCGGAAGAGAAAGACGATCCGTACAGGTAGAGAGTCCAACCAGACTCGCACCCACTACCACTAGTCATCTTGCTCTCTGACGGTTACTTCGCCGCAAAACGGGCTTTAATCCTCCCTCCCTCCCTCCCTCACTCTCTGGCTCAAGCTCTGTTCGTTTCTTTCTTCTCTATTGTAGAAACAGGGGAGGCTGGGTCAAGTTCGAATAAATAGCACAGGACTTCCTCGGGGCCTGCTCCTGTAACCATCCCATCTGCGCAATCCATACAGTATTATTTGCCAGTTGGCTGTCCTTTCACATCCTCGTCCACGAGCGTGTGCTTGAGAGTGAACTAAAATCTGAGGCCTCCTTTATTCTTTTCCTTTATATGGTACGAAGTCAATGTCCTTTCTCAATACTGTAGTTTAGTACGTTTTAAGCGAATATCAAGCAATCTATCGCCTAGTCTTCTGTCAAATTGGCATAAGAACGTGGGAAGACAAATCATTAATTTTTTTTTTTTTTGTAGGATTGATGTAAGGGAGGTCGCTATTTCAATGGCGCGATGCAGGGAAAAGGGGTTCGGAATTCTATTTCATACGTGACGATAATGATATTGTATAGTTTACAACTTCTCCCGTTAGGAGTCCGATGTCACTATCCACTTTCGGCAATTTCATTCTAGTTCCTGGATTCGCGCCATTCTCCAACTCAATCCACTGCAACTGTTGTTCGATTCCACCGTACTACACCATCCTTACCATGTTGACATCACCAAGGGGATAACTGACGATACGCATGTGCAATGGGCTTTTGTGGAGAATCTGATTCTTCAAGGATGTGGCGGCCGTCAAATCAAATCGAAGGAGAAGAAAAATCTCACCCGTTAGCGCCTTTCTAAATTCGTGTGTTACAACACTTTGGTATAAGATGCGATAACATGCACGATGATTATGATTAGTCATGCACCGCGATTTGGTCTTTCGATGAACCATATGAAAGGCGCTGCGCGCGTACGACTTCCTCACGCGATTCTTAGATTTTTTTTTTTTTTATCGTTCTCTAAACTCCCTTCAAACACTTGGGCATACTTCTAGTACCCTTTTCAGATGATGAATCGGACTTTCCATTTTGAACAAGCTTTTAGGGTAATCAAGTGATGATGATTTGATTTGCTAATCTCATGGAGTTATTGTGATAGAAGCTGCCAGTCCGATAATATTATCGGTTATTTTTTATCACATGATCATATAATGAATGAGTTTTTTTTTTATACGTAAAACACGCGATGATAATATGTAGATCTACGGTTAAGATTGTATCGTCTGTGACTCCGTGAGAACGCGAGCATTTCCCTAGGGATGGCCTTGGCACTCTATTTAGATGAGCCTTGTCCTCAATGTAGACAGACACGGAAGGGCTTGCGTTGTCGTTTAGCTTGAAAAGTCCGAGGTCGGTCGAACCACTTGGTCTCTCTGTCTTGCCACAGTGTATGCTTGCTGGCTTGTGCTGCAAATTCAAACTGCGGGTCTTGGGACTCCCAAAACAGTGTCCCATGTGGATGAGGTCGACCGCAAAATGGCGATGCAGTACTGTTTGACAGCCGATAAAAGGTGAAACCGGTACTCCTCGTTTTAAGCTCTCCGTACATCACTGTTGTCGCATCATTGAATAGGAGCATCTAAGGTAGATATGTTCGGCTTCACGCCCTACTTCGCCCGTAAAAGTTCGAATCCAGTCGTATTTGGTAACCATTTCATGATTAGCTCAATGGATTCGGATCCCGACTGAAGTTCGCCTCCAAGCCGATTTTCGTTTTTGTTAAGTGAGAATCGTTTTTGGCCGCGCATTTTACCTGCTTGTCGTGCTGGCACCGGCACGGGAAGCCGCTGCTGCGGTGTCCACCGGCAACCCAACCGTGGGGCATTGTTACCACGTTGGGTCCGCAGTCGGCACTGACTGGGCCATTAGCCAACCAATCCCCTCCATCATTATATGAGTTATTCCTGTGAGGAGAATGTCAACTTGAATAGATTTGATCTCACTGAAAAAGGGATTGAATCTTAAATCTTTAGGTTTACCCGAAAGGGGCATTGAGCATCGAACAAACTAGGAGGTCCAGACACATCGCTCAACATATCTTCCAATAATTTCCGTAGCATGGGCTGTTGCCTGCAGTTCAGAGCACCATTGGGGCTGTCCATTTGGTCCCCTACATACATGCATCGGTAAGGGTCAAATGCTGCTGTTTTCTCTTGGGCGCTTTAGTTGCCTCCACAGTCCTCGACGTTCCAGCAAACCTTCACTGTCTCTCTCCCACCACAGCACTGGCGGTTCAACCCCCAAGTCCCCATCAAGCCTAATCTCTCCCCCAAGAAAATCTTGCGCGACTGTTCCTACAGAATCATTTCTCTCGAAAGTGAAGACATGATTTCGATCGGTTCGGTGTCATAGGCGGGTAAAAGAGATCTGATATTCGCGGTCATTAGGCGGGCAAGAGGAAACCCTGACACTAACAGTACACGAGGCCCTCGACCCACCCCTCGTCCGTGGATAAGGGGGTGGATTAATCCTGGCAATGGCAGCCAGCTCCAAGTAATGCAATCCGTCAGGATATGTGGGGACCAGACATGGCGCTCGTGCATGTTCATGTGTGTTCTTTCTCCCGCTGGTTAGCTGATCGCCCTCATAATGGGGGAGGCCACACCACGCCACACCACTCACCAGCTTTCCAAATTGCCTGGTCGTTTTCGAGGAGAACCTTTTGGATTCTCCGTCACAGCCAATCTCACGTGGATTGGACGGACGGATGTTGAAAGTACCTAACATCCTCTTATCTGTAAAGTTTTAATTCGCTTCCCAGCATCTCTAGGCATCCCGATTTTAGTTTATTTCTGAAAAATACTTTCTTGATATTACTGTTAGGAACGGTACAATTTCAATCGTAAATATACACACCATCATCTTGTGTTTTGCGTGAAACACTTATTGATCGATCGATCGTGTGGTCGGAAATAACTAATAGAAACTATCGATTGTCATGCTAGTAACTTTCTTTATTTCGAGCGTATGACTTTATGATTGCCAATGTCCGTATACATTTAAAAGGATGTTATACTCTATTGGGTTGGATATCATGTCTCAAGAAAGAAAGAAATCCATCTCAAAGTTGTCTTTTTTTTGTCTTTTTTTCTAATTATAATTTCTTTCCTATCTCTTCAGCTGCGCTTGACATAGGATAGTACATTATTCTTAGCGAAATCTTTCGGATAGGATAAATTTACATATGTTGGAGAAAAATGTATAATAAGAAATCCAGAACTAGGGTGGCATGAGACTTTGCTAAGATTGTGGGCTTGAAGCTTTCTGCTCGTCGAAGCTGCCACCGACGCCCATGGCAGGGTAGCGCGCGGCCACCAGGCGGTGGTCCGTCGCATTAGATGTTCTTGACTCTCGGGGTCTCATATTTGCGCGCGACCATTGCGGCAGTCAGCGTCCTAAGGTGACCCACTTGCGGTGGTTGCACTCATCCGGTGACACTGCCGTGACGCCTCGATCACTGTTGGCTGTCACCACCGCACAGATTGCCATGGCCATCGGCAGATCTCGCTGCGCGGCTGCCATTCCTATGGGACGATGGTAACTTGACTGTTGTGATTAGACAGTCTATGGACTTTCCACTCACCGTTGCTTTCCTTCACTCTCCACATCACCCATTTTGGCTCCATGCACGTGCCCTCGAATCTAGGATTTGGCTTAGAAAGGGATCGATTCTTAGGGTTGACGGAACATTGTTTTCTGAAGTCCCTTCGTTCTTTCGTCGATTAATCAGTGAATTTTCCGGAAAAGAACTTGGTTTTCCAAAGAGAATTCGAGAAAGAAAAACACCCACGGTCATTTTAGGGAGGCAATAATTGGAGAAAGCGGGAACACGATCCGGGATCCGAGGCTGAAGATCCGGAGCCAGTACGCCTAGATGTCCCCACCATTCTCTCTCTGCACTTGAACGAAGACCGCCTTTTAAACTGTTTTATTGGGTTGGGACACAAATACTCTGTTTCGACTCGTGTTCACGTGAATCGGGTTCATCGATCATGTGGCGTTCGCTGATTACGTGGGCTCTACGTGTGGATTGGACGGGATCCACGATAGTGGTGTGTCTGGTTCGGGCTGGTCTAGTCCTGATATGGAGCTGGAGATCGGACCGGTAGTCCCGTTCTCTAATTTTTGAGACTAGGGATTGGACAAGCCTGGGACAAGTAGTCCGGTCTGGTCCCGATGGGATTGATAACATTCGCTGCTTATAGAAATCTAACTTTTAGATCTAAATTAACAACTTTCAATTTCAACCATCCAACCTAATAAAACATACATATGACTATCGTACAACCATTACATGAATACTTATAATCCTAAAATAATGAGAATTATGAAGAAAAACACTTAAAATAACTGAAACATGATTATACTCATGCATCGTTCTCCTCGAGTTATAAGAATCATGCTCAAAGTGGATTACACTTGTATTTCACCGAATCTAAGTGCAAACAAAATAACGAGTTTGCATAATATAATCAAGATAAAACACAGATTGAGTCAAGACAAAACACGATTAGAGACTGCATATCGATAAAAACGATTGGAGATTGCGTTGTGAAGGCAAGACATGAACATCGAGCGAGAGGAGAGGGGAGGAGTGATTGTTGAGCAGAAAATGGAGAAATTAGGTCAATTAGTTGTTCAAAAAATTTTAATTTTTTTTTAATTATATATGTTATGGGCGGTCCAATCCAAGAGGTCCGGTCCATCATGGAACTGGGGACTAGACTGCCCCCCTCAAGGACCAGATCAACCCGGCTAGTTTGGTACAGTTTGCGCACCCCTGATTGATCGTTGAAATATCAATGTTCATGGGCTTGGCTCCGTACTAAACAGTGGACTTTTTAGACAAAAATGAATCTGCCTGGTCCATCCCAAAGTACTAAGCCAAGCCCATGAACATTGATATTTCTTTATGATTTGAACATAGTTTGGGCCTCAACTAAACTCTAAAATGGACTCCGGGTTGTAACTTTATGAGTAAAGTCCCTATCTTGCATACATTATACTTCTCATGGAGTCGTCCTGACTACCATTACATCATCAGCTAGTTAGCTCACCTCTAACGTGCCTTCCTTCCACTCGGAATCCTCAAATCACAAGCCCGATAGGGAATTGATTGCCGGTGTTCTTTGGCTGGTCTGAAAAGATCGCAGTTCCTTCGTCTTCCAAGTTCGAAAGCCAAATTCCAACTCAATCGTGACTGATGCCCTTGCAACGGACAGTAATTCAATTGTTCGGCTTCCAGTTAGCAAGACATCAGTCGAGAATGAAAATCTCTTACTTGGACCTCGGAGGTTGTCGGACGAGAAATCAGTGCTGCTAAATGTGGACGGATCGTGGGTGAATAGCAGCTCGGAGGCTTCAATTGCAGGATTTAGTCGAGATCCTGACGGAGCGATCGTCAACTGTTTTGCGAAGAAAGTTCGAGCTGCTTCGGCGGCGACGGTTGAAACCTAGCACTTGGTGACGTGCTACGTCACTTCACCTGTCAAAAGTGAGCTGTTTCGAACTGAAGGAGGTGTGCGATCTAAAGAGCAAGTATGGTGATCTGCGGGGTGCTAATTCATTGTGATAACCCATCGATCGTTCACTACTTATCAGGCGAAGCTCAACCCCCATGGGCCCTCCAAGGTTTAATAGAAGAATGTGTGGGCTTGATGGCCTAACTTAAAGGTGTGGTAGTAACCCATTGTCCACGAGAAGCCAACTGATATTGGATCACAAAAGCCTACCATTTAGGGAACCTTCCTTTTAATTGGATTTCTAAGACCCCAACCTCTTTGGGATTTGTTCAATTTAGATGCATTTTGTGGTCGTTTCCCTAACTTTGTTGGTTAAATGAGGTTCGTATGTTTTCGACCAAAAAAAAAAGGTATTACTGATTTGGTTCCTCAGTCTAATTTTTGGAATTGCAATCTACAAGATAGGTTTCAAATTTTGGTGTCAAATATGATCTACCCTAAAATCGAGAATCGATTATATCTCTACGAACACTCGGGTCACTCTCTCTCTCTCTCTCAAATACACACAATCCACTTACTCCCTCGTCTCTTTGTTCACTCTATACTAATCTCTCTCCTGCACCTTGGACCACCATGGATGAGCAGGGCGACCTCGATCCAAGGTCGTGACCCACCATTTTCAGGTTGTCCAATGCCTCGAAGAGGCTTGCTACCCCAATTAGAGGTTGTAGGGGTGACCTCCATTCCTCTGATAGGCCCGCGATCTTGAATTGAGGTTGCCGGCAGCCGCGGCAACCTTGAACCAAGGTTGTCCTCAACCCTAGCACGAATAGCAACTCTACAACTTGACTGAACAGAGCAAAGTGATGGAAACACCACTATGGTTTTGCACGTGTGCGTACATGCACATAGTGGCTGGTTTTGGTGGTCGATAAGCTAAGTTTACCTTATATCTATATTTTTTTAGGGGTAAGCGGTTCTAGGTTCTAAATTGAATCCTACTCATCGGAACCAATTTTTCATTTTTTGAAACATGAAACCTATCATGCATGCCTTGGAGCCTATCTTGTTTAATGTTCTAGGATCTATTGTAGGGTCTATACAGTTTCTACATGTATTCTTAATTATATGATTACATTGAGAATTATCACCTCTAATGGCCACAATTTGCTACTATAATTTATTGACCATAACTCATATTTAGGCACACGGAGAATATGAAGTATTAACAAAGTAAAAATCTCAGTCAGGGATATTGCTAGAAATGGAAGTTCATAGTAATGGTTCCATATTGCGCATTCATCATCAAACGCTGTGGAATATCACAAGATTGCACAGAGACATGAAATAAGAAAAACACAAAGACTTATTCCAGGTTCCACCTTTTGGAATATACCCGTTGGAATTAGTTTCCCAATTTTTAGAACCTGAAACCTACTTTGCATATTGTGAAATTCGGAACCTACCCTGTTTCCATTGGTTCGGCTATCTGGTTCTTAATTCTACGGTGGAATCATGCTTACCCTTAGTTTTTTCGGGTATCGGATGGGTGGGAAATTTGGTATATGGTTGGGTTAATTTCCAGAAAGAAACTAGCAAATTATACATTGAAAAACACATTGATATCTAATTGAGAAGTGGTGAGTGGTATGTATAGTGAAAATTCAAATTTTCAAAAACGTACTTTCAAAGGTAGCTATATAAAAATGGTCAATGAGTGAAATGTGGGGTATTCTTTTAGTATATTACATCCACGTTATTGCACGTCATAGATAAACTATAAGTATTTGTTTTTCTTATTTTCTTTGCCGAATGAAAGGCGTCTATCTGTTCGAGTTTTCCTCTTCAATAGATAGAGTTTGGAAAATTTTGCATAGGCCGAGTTTCGAGACTTATTCACAAACAATTTGAAATCCATGCAAACAAATATTGATTGAATTCCTTATATAAGTTAAACACAATTTAGTGTCCTAGAAAAGCACCCGTATTGCGCCGTGGTACAAAATTATAACCATGGTACTATAGAAATGACAATCTTTGTATATCTTTTCATTTATTCCCAAAGAGCAAAGTGACTACTTGAAAATAAACAAATTACATTTAACCGGCCGACTCGCTAGTCAAAGGCAAGGGTCGGGATGCCCTTGCCAACCCTTAGTTAGAAATGGAAAAAGTAAAGAAAAGGAAAAAAGGAATAAACTTATAAAAAAAAATTTAAAATATTTTTAAAATTATCATGTCAATGCTGGCCAGCGAAGGACTGAATTGATATAAAAATGAAAAAAAAAATTAGGAATAAATTGATAAAAAAAATCAGAACTGAATTGACATAATTAGGACTTTATTCCAAAGTGGACTGATCATAGCCAAAGAGACGAGAAAGGGAGGAATTAGAGAGCTAATGAGTTGTAATTTACGAAGTCGTGAGGTTAAGATCCGGTCTGCAAAATGTAAATAAATTTTGGGCGGATCACTAAGAAAATGTCCTTGGACGGTGCGTCAGCATAATTCCAAGCTCGTTCCCTCTTCTTCTCGCCCCAACTTGTTTGGATCGTTCCGAACCAAAGCCCCATTTGGTTCTCTCCGTCTTCTTCTTCTCTCGCCACCTCATCCTTGTCGTTCTTCATATACCCTTCCTCCTCCGCGTAACCTTGGCCAGCAAAATCCCTCCCTCTGTCTCTCCATCTTCATCCATGGCGTCTCAAGAAGACGAACCCGACGTAGCGAGGCTCGAGTTAGCATGCAAAGACCTGAAGACTCTCCTCCGGAAATCCGCGGACCTGGACCGGAACATGGAGAAGATGGACAAGAGGTTCGACCTCATCGACCAGTCTCTATCCTTGGCGTCCCGACGCATTGCCCCCTTGCAGTCCATGGTTATGGCCAACAAGGCCCTCGACACCCGAATAAACCGCGCCGTCACCCCGGCCCTCTCCCTCATCCACAGCTTCCGCCTCTTCGAGTCCCTCCAGGCCGACATAGTAGACCTCTCTGCCAGGCTCTCTGGCGAGGTGGCGCCGTCCCCCAACCGGCTCGAGAGGCTCCTCGAGTACGTCGACTGCGTCGACCGGCTCAACACTGCCGTGAGGTCCATCAGCGAGGAGGGCGAGCCGGCCATCCAGAAGCTCCAGGAGGTGGTGGAGTTCCTGAGCCGGACCAAGGCGACCGACAATTTCACGACGCACCGGCTGAGGGAGACGCTCGTCACGCTCAAGGCGCTGTATGAGACGGAGGTCGATGCGATGCGGTTCGAAGGGTTGCTTGACGAGGCTTTGCTTCAGCTGCAGGACGAGTATGAAGGGTTGTTGCAGCAGCTGAAGCACGAGAATGTCGGGGAGGTGGAGGAGGGCGGCGATGGCGAGGTTACCGGGTCGGAGCTGGGGTCGGAGCAGGAGGTGGAGGCTCTGAGGAGGATATCCGAAACGTTGGCGACGAATGACTGTTTGGACATTTGCATCGATATCTTCATCAAGGTAAATAACACATAAATGCCTGGCGAACTCTTTTTTTGGGTCGAATCCTGGCGAAATCTTTGGAACTTAGTATTTAACGAAGTGATGAACTCTTGCATCGATGTCTTCAGCGAATCATTTTGTTTTCCTTTCCTTCCTTTAACAATCTCGTATTTTATGCTGACTCCGCATTTATTTGTTGGCACCTAATTCAACTTTGCTTCGCAATGTGAATATTTACAGGTGAGATATAGAAGAGCAGCGAAGGCACTGATGCGCCTAAACCCAGAGTACCTTAAGACGTACGCGCCGGAAGAGATCGACGAGATGGAGTGGGAGAGCTTGGAGATGGCCATTACCCTGTGGATCCAGCACTTCGAGCTCGCGCTCAAGACCGTCCTTGTCTCCGAGAGGAGGCTGTGCAACCAGGTCCTAGGCAACCTCATGGATGGCCTCGTCTGGCCCGAGTGCTTCGTCAAGATCTCCGACAAGATCATGGCCGTCTTCTTCCGCTTTGGTGAGGGCGTCGCTCGTAGCAAGAAGGAGCCCCAGAAGCTCTTCAAGCTCCTTGACATGTTCGACTCCCTTGAGAAACTCAAGGCCGAGTTCATCCAAGTAAGTACTGCGTACGCTTGTTCTGTTGTTATATACCTAATTATAGGAGAAGTGTATGGAATTCTCATGTTAGATATTTCGTAAATTATCGCTCCTTGATGAGAAAAGTGTGAATTCGATCTCATGTTGGAGAAGGAACTTTCAAATGAATAGTAAGTACATCATGAAAGGAAATTCACAAATAGCTGAAAGGGGGTGAAGAATTGAACTTGAGACAACAAACTCTGATGGCGAAGTAAAGTTTGGTGTGCAACTGTGTTATTCTAAAGGTCGAAACTTTAAGAACAGCCATGGTGGTCTGTATAATTTAAATCCGATTGTGAATCATAAGCTCTTTGTATGGTTTTTGTACTGCCATTGATACTGTCAATTAAATTTTTTTGTCCAGATCTTTGAGGGCGAGTCTGGATCTGACATCTGTATCCGGTTCAGAGAGCTTGAGAAGCTGCTCGTCGCCGCCTCGAGCAAGGTGTTCTGGGAGTTTGGCCTCCAGATCGAGGGGAACTCGGACGGCCTCCCTCCGCCGCAGGATGGTTCGGTGCCGAAGCTTGTGAGGTACGCCATCAACTACCTCAAGCACCTCGTCGCCGAGACCTACAGCGGCCCCATGGCGAAGGTGCTGCAGACGGAGCAAGTCTGGAAGGCGGGCATTCTGTCAAAGCCCGAGTCGGAGGAGGACCTTCTCCGAGACGCCGTCTCCAACGTCATGGAGGCGCTGCAGCGGAACGTGGAGTCCAAGAGGGGGCGGTACAAGGAGAAGATACTCCCGCACGTGTTCGCGATGAACACCTACTGGTATATCTACATGAGGACGAGGAACACGGAGCTCGGGAAACTTCTCGGCGAGCAGTACATGCAGAAGGGGTACAAGGTGGTGGCCGAGGAGTCGGCCTACCTGTATCAGAAGCAAGCATGGGGATCTCTGGTGCGGCTCCTCGAGGCCAAGGCCGACGACTCAAGCAACAAGAACAGAGCGAGCGCGAGGATGGAGGCGTTCTTGAAGGGCTTGGAGGAGGCGTCGCAGAAGCACCGGAGCTCGTACGCCATCCCGGACGCTGACCTGAGAGAGCAGATCAAGGAGGCGACGGTGAAGCTGGTGGTGCCGGCTTACGCCGAGTTCGTGAGCGCGCACGGTTCCGTCTTGAAGGAGGGCTCTTACGCGAGCGCCGAGTCGATTCAGGAGTTGCTGAGTCAGGTGTTCGAAGGAGGCGACAGGGAAGGTGAAGGGAAGAGGCCGAGGCGTCGGGGTTCGAGGGGTGGCGGGAGCAGTGGCGCCGTCGATGGCGACGGGAAGGACTTTCGACGGTCCAGATCAGATGTTAGTGATTTGATGATTTAGGGGACTCAGCTGCCACATGAGGAATTGACGGTATTACCAGAGAACAGGGATGCATACTTTGAGGATGTCTCGTGTAATTTCTCAAGATTAACCACCCTAGGGTAATCACCCTTTGTTGTAGCTGGTAAAATGTGATTTTTCCTCATTAGTTTGTTGATAAATTGGGGCTTGATCTGAGTTAACAATGGAGGCAATATTCGCCTTTCTCATGTTAAAATCAGAACTAGAGAGAGAAAAAAGTTGGAAGACTGTATTATAATCTTTAATGCATGCCCTAAAACTTGTGTCAATCTTAAAATTGACATTTTCGATTGGATCCTTTTATACATAACTGAATGCATATTTGAAAAACATGTTCCTTATTTGGATGAATTAGAGTGAAAGACATCTAAAAAGTACACTCGATAAAAAGGAGGAGATAAAATCAATGACCATAAGGATATCCACGACCACCACAAATCAAAAGCATCGAATTGAGCATTTTTCGAAAAAGATTCGATCTGGTTATGTCATTTGAACTTGAGTTGGCTTATATTTCGATTAATACTCAAACTTGAGTAGTCGCCAGAAAAGGCGTTTTATAACATAATCGAATAAGGATTTATTTAATTCGAAGAAAAGTGAGGAAACACATTGCGCAATTCGAATTGTTAAGGGTGAGCATGGGCCGCATGAATTGGGTCCAGACCTAGACCCTAAACCCGATTATGTTATAATCGGTTCTTAATTTTTGGAACTGAGACCTTGTCCTATTTATTCTGGAATCTGTTTTGAAGCCAATCTTGTTTTTTAGTTCACTTCCAAGGTCTATCCGATTTCCCTATATGCGAGAATGAAAATAGAATCTTATGACTACATGAAACTCCCACAGTTTACTCGTAAAAACTCAATAAAAAGAGAAGTGAAAGAGAAAAGAAGAGACATAGGTCAAATTGAGGACATGGAGTTTCCTCATAAATTACGACTTTGACAATGCACAAAAAAATTTGACAGAGAGATAGATATTACTCAGTCAATCAACTCTGTATATTCGAATAAAAAAGAGGAATCTGTATTTACAGATGTAAATACCCTTAGTACTAATTGAGTTTAGATATCAGATCACATAACACCAAGAGAAATGAAGAATCTTAAAATTACTTATTCCCCTAGTGAGCATGTTGCGTGAGCTAAGGTTGCGATTGGCAAGCTAACTTAGTGAAAAATTAATCACTTTTTTTTTTAAACAGCATATGAAAATCGATTTTATAAACTGGTTCGGGTGGGTCTTTATCTAGAATCGGGAATCGGATCGATTTCAACGAGTTTTCAAAAATTGAAATCAATTCCTGGACCGATTTGAATGGAAGTCGATTTCTAGCTCTATTTTTTTTTTGGTGATCCGATTTGGGCATCGGATAAATCCGATTTGGTTGCCCACTCCGCCGATTGCTGCTGTCGTGAGGAGACTTTTCTTTGGTCAGATCCTGAAGAGAGGTGTGACACCTGAACAAGACAAACTTTTTCGACCAAAAAAATAAGATAAAAAAGAACAAGACAAACTTGGGAATGGATCCGACACTGTCGACTGTACCAGACGCTACGGTGTTAACCTTGACGTGTCGTCCGCTAGAAGAAACACCCGATCCAATCGCAGAAGCACGGTGAATCGGGCCGGAAGAATCATTCCTTCGCTCTCCGGGAATCTACCGATCCGTCCAACAAACGCCACCGCCACGGCAGTATTTCTCTCCCAATTTCCCGAGAAAGTTCGCAGCTTTCCCCAGAATATCTCGGCAACTCCGTCGAATTACTCGCAATCACCGTTACCTACAACCCCAGAGCTTCACAAAATGGAACCCGACTTCATCGCAATGTCGTTCGCGGACTTCCCGGAAGACGTCCAGCTCTGCATCTTGTCATTCCTGACTCCACCCGAGATCGCCAACTTCTCCTGCACTTCGAAACGTTTCGTCTCGCTCTGCAGGAGCGACTCCAGGCTCTGGTACGCCTTGTGCGACCGGAGATGGGGATCGAAGACCCAAATCCGGAAATGGGGCAACGGTAAAATAGGCTACAGGCTCCTCTACAATACCCTTAGCGAGTGGGACAGTCTCATCGGCTTCTGGCGGCGCAGCGGCCAGGGATCCACCTCCTCCTCCGCCGTGGCCACCGCGGCCGTCGTGCCGCCTCCGCCGCTGGTCAGCTTCGAGTGGGGCCCGTCGTTCGTCGCCGGTTCCAGGGTCTCCCCCTCCGAGGACGGCACCTACGGCGTGATAAAGTCGCCATTTTTGTGGATGTCGCTTTCCTCCAGCGGGGAACCCGTAAATTTCGTTGACCCGGATGGTAAAAGTGGCGAATTCGGCTCTAATTATTGCGTCGATTCGATCATGAAGACCGGTTTGATTCCAGTGGATGTGAATTTTATGGGGTGTACGCATTTGGTTGTGGAGGAGAACATGGGGCTCGGGTGCAATTCACACAGGAATGGCATTCGGAGGAGTTCGAGCTCGGTGAACTTGTGTAGCGATGAGGAGGAGGCCAGTGGCAGCGAGAATGGGACATTCGGGAGCTTACCGGATCGGTATATGTCAGAGATGTATCAGAACTTCGCGAACCGGACGAGTCCGAGTCGGAGTGGCGCAGCGAGAAGGCAGAGGAAGAGGGAGAAGGAGAGGCAGGGAAAGAGAAAATGGGAGGCCGAGCATTTCGTGAAAATAATAGATTGCTCGCCCACTCCTTCTCGGCCTTTGCAGGGGCTATGGAAGGTGATTTGAGCTTTTATTTCTGATCTTAATCATTTCATCTCGATCAGTGCATCTGCGTTTATGAGTTAAATTAGTTGTCTCTTACATGGAGAGATTGGAGCCGCTTCTTTTCTTCTGATCATCCCATTGAAACTGAACTCTCAGTTTCTAGTCTAGAATGGGCAATTTGGTGATAGGCTCAAAATGATTCGAATTTCAGTTTTAAGGAAGGTTGGATCTTTTGTGCTAAATGCTGAGTTTATATGCTTTTTGGCTGTTTGGGAATTTCAATACGCTTGATTAATCTGCCCTTGATATATCCTATCATTTCCTGCTTTGGGCTGAGCGCACTGCATTATTTGTTGAAGAGGTCACGATGGATTAAAAAGGTTCAACTCTTAACCAGACTGTTGTGAACAAATTATGTCAATGATGCAAATACTACATATTTGCTCTTATGCCAATCTTTGCCTGTGACTGATGATTATTATAGATCCCAAAATGGCTGTTGTTGTTGAGTCAGTGGAATGCTTATGCCACACTTGAACTTGGTATCAAGACTTTAGGATTTAAGAATAGCTTATGCCAATTGATATGGGAGATGCCTTGTGTTGACACTTCACTACCTATGCTAAGAAAGATGGGTAGGGATTGGTTGACAAGTATTTTAATTAAGAAATCAAGTTATGAGAGAAGATCCATGGCCAATGCCTTGTGATTGTGAATTCTGTTACATGAATTCTTCCCCTCTTCACTCCTCTGGTGAATTATTTTTCATAGAAGTTATTATGTCAAATTGGTGCCTCGTTCCGGCTATTAACTTATACTGGGTTGAATTTAGTTGAGGATTTCATTCGATAAATGTGGATTGCTTTTCAGAAAGCCAGGACATTGTGTGCTTGGGAATTTAGTGCTCTCCTTCCAGTTCCAACACACTCAAGGGAACAAGAATGAACTATGACATTGTCTGCCGTAAATGTATTATTTATCTGGGGGATTGGCTTGAATATGTTTGACCTCTCCTTCTTATCTGAAGCTCTTTCTTACCTGCTGTTGCAGGGACTTGGTGACTGCATGAAATTGGAATTCTATCTCGTGACTTACGATGAAATTGGGGGAATTGCCTGCCGAAGGGTTGGGGAACCAGCAGACCGTTTTTCTGGTTGCGCCCCAGTTTTTTGGACATTGAAAGCTAAGTTTATCGAGCCACCTTTTTCTCCAGAGGAGGCAATCATGTACGATAGTCGTGTGCACCTCCACCCCACCGACGAAGAAAATTTTATGTTTGGGGAGCTTCCAATGGAAAATGAGCCGGTTTCTCGCATCCTGTACATAAATTCAAGTTATGACTTGCTCATTCCTGATTTGGCTGGGACTACAGCAACTGACAGGCGTAATGAGGGAAGGATTTGGCAGTATAGAAACGGTACATTTGGGTTTGGGTTTCTTCGGGACAATTTTATTATAGACCTGAAGCACTTAGCCCTGAATGGCTGTCTTCTTCACTAGTTTAAGGTCTGCGATAATGATTTGGTCATCTGGATTCATTTGTACATACTAGAATCTTAAGAAAGAAGAGCCATATATCCAGTATGGCACTGGTGTCATGTTCTTTGGATTTTAACCTTCGGCTCCACCTTGCAGGCTGATTGTAGCATAGTTTATTGGGGAAATAATGACATTTGTTCCAAAGTTCTATTCTGGCGATTTTTCATTTCCGACCCATTTCTCTTATCTCAATTTCCTCTGCCTAACCTGCCCTTGTATGCCTGCCCAACTGCTTTACTATTCAGGCCATAGGTTCTGTCATGGGAGCATATAATAAGCTGATAAAGTTTATCTCTCTGAAAAATGTTACCGTGGATGATTCAAAGTGATATACTTTTTTTTCCTCGAAGCTAATCCCAACTCCCCACATAATAGTGGAGACTATTTTCTTGAGCATAAGGAAGATAGGCCTTTGTTATTCTGCTTTTTCGTTTTAGTGTTAAAACCTAGATTGAAGTAGCTTGTTTGTCACGGTGCTTTTATGGAATGGATGGTTGCAGTAGCAGATTCTTTGCTACAGACCATCGCGGGAATTTAGGACATACATATACAAGAGTCATCTGAAATCTGAATAAAAAGCAATTGTAAGTGTAAGCTGGCATGTTCTAGCGAGTGTCCGGTGCTAAACATTTGGAGTACAACAAAAATGGATATATGAAGCCTTTCAGACTATAGAACTACAGTCTCGGCAACTAGGGAAGGATAATGCGAGAGGGAGAAAGAACATAGTATAGCAGATTGCTGCTTATTATGTCTCACACAGCAACTTCTCTAGCTGCAATCTTCTCGTTCCTGCATGGTCTCCTCAAGCTGGCTGAGGTTGCCCTTTTCTCTGATGAGTTGTGCATGGTGGTGTTTGCAGAAGAGTTTGCCCTCATGTGCAATGTAGTTTGATGGGCTTATTGTGCAACCGCCGTGGGAGCATTTGAAGCAGCTTTTATGGTAAGGAGTTCATCACACTCACCTGCACAAGAATTTGTTGCAGCAATTTTAGAAGATTTCCCAATCTTAATCATTCGAATCCATAGTCTGCTATATGTTTGTTCTGTGTTGACTATAATTCTGAGAATGAGAGTGGCTGAGTAGGTACCTCTCAGTTGGATATACAGTATTCTTGCAACCGAAGCATTTCTCTCTGTTCTTCAAGCAAACATGCCCGAGACTTTAGCTGCAGCGGGTTTCTGTTAAGCAGCTTTAGATTAAGATTCAGGATGCTTGCTTGGAATATTGGACGAAAAGGAGGAAATTTTGGTCATGGAAAATTACCTCGCCCCCCAAAGGTCTTTCTGGTTTGACAATTTTCGGGATACCTGAGAGAACAAAATTTCACTTGAGACAGATTCGAATTGATGTTGGTGGGAGAGGAACTCGGATAGATTCTGACCTTCAAAGCTTTTCTCAAGACTGCCAGTTCGCTGAAAAGTTGATCGAAGTGCGGCCTGCAGTAGAGAACTCCTTCAAAGGAATTGTAGTTTGCAAGCTGCAAGGTCGATTAGTTTTCAGAATTATACAAACACATCAGCTACTCGGGAAAAAGCAAGCTGTTCATGTTGGAAGACTCGGACCACTTGTAACAGATGCCACAGTACCAGCTTGGAGAAACCAGCATTTCAGATTTGTTGCATTTTTGGCAGTGGGACATATTTGATTTGAAGCTGGGCGATAAGTGATTAGATTAGCAGGGATCAAGTCGGTTCAAATACTTTCCAGGTTAACTAATGTTCTGCTTGGCAAAGGCAAACGACTTTCAAAAACTAGATCTTTGAATTATAAACTAACAAAATCCGATCAATGCTTGACTGTCTTAGTGTTGCAGGAGAACTTAGGCATCCTGGTCATGTAATGCAGATTCAGTGGGATGATGCAGTAAATGTCTTGCTTCTGCGCCAACATGATCCGAATGACACCAAGAGCAACATCGGAACCGAAGGTATCGAACAGAATGAACCCGTCCAGACAGATCGAATCTCGAATCCACACTACTGTTGAAACAGACTGGCGACACGACCTTACCTTGAGGGTGCCTTTGCAGTGGTGACACCGGAAGCAGGCCTTGTGGTAAATGCGGTTTGTCGGCGGTAACTTGTCGACGAGGTACAACCGTCTTCTCGCACGCCATGCACTTCTGGGTCGTCCCCGCGAAAGCATGGCCCCTCAATTGCTCTCTCTCTCTCTCTCTCCCCAGTACTGCAAGGAGTGAGTCTCTTGGGTATGTGTCGAATCAGTTGTCCTGAAGTAGAAAGCAAATGAGGTGTGGACGATAAGGCAAAAGAAGGGCAAAAAGAGAAAAGGGTAAGATGGAGGAGAGCCGGTTTGCAGTGAATGGGGGGGAACCAAGAATTTGATTTTCTCGAAGCGACCAGCTAAAAAGCAATCATTTATGTTTGAATTTGAAGCACCCGCCTGCCATTTGGGTCCTCCCAAGTCATAATCAAAAGTGGCTACTACTTAGCTTTAAAATTGGTTGGAATTCAATCACAAGGATGTGCAATGCCATGTGCACCGCCATCATGAACCCTGTTTTCCGACAATATTTCAATAAGGTCCTGGCTAATGAATGGCTGTCTGTCCATATGAAGATGTTTTGCTGTTCTAGCCTCATTGTTTATTATCACAGATCTCTTGCACTCCTATTCTGTCTGCGGGTCAAGAAAGACGCGAATCCATCGGCACCGCGCAAGTACGCGAACATGTTACAGGGGTTTTGTGGCGGAATCCTTTTTCCACCTCTCTGGCCTGTGCATCTGTTCTAGCATATGTGGATGCGCATACCATGTTGCGGAATCTTTAGTGCTTCGCATGTCGTCCGGAAATCGCACATCGAACGGTGTCATGTACGAAGATGATGCATTTGGACCAGTACTATAGGGAGTCGTAGCCGACAGTCCGGTCGTCGGCGTGTTTTTAAAAGATGGGGTGTGCTGGCGTTTGCCCTGATCTGCAACCTTTGCTTGAAAATTTGAACGAGATGAGGACAAAAAGGATCTGTGGCATTTTCATGTGAGTGGTTGAGGAATTTGACATTGGGCGGTCACTGACATGGTCCGATGACAAGTTGTACATACTATATCAGGTTCTTAAAAAGATTATATATACATAACACATATATTATTTATTTAAGAAACTGATATTTCACCACTTACTAGCCCCAAAAAAATAAGATTTATGCCTCACCTGTACTGCGGTATAATGAATCATCTGCTATATACCAAGCCCGCCCAGCCGTTCTGTCAAAGGGCAAATGGCGGGCTTGGGTGGCAGCCTTGCATTGAAAGGCCTGGCCCACCGAGCTTTCGTCTAGTCCCAGCCCGCCCACTGACTTCTCATGTGGAAATTCTAGATAAGAAATCAATTGGTTCATGTTCTACCATTTACTCCTAATAAAAAGCCTTTATACTTATGTTTTCCACTTTGCAGTGGTACTTACTTTGGCAGGTGGCTACGTGCCCACCAAAGCTGGGGTTGGAACCGGAAATCGAATCAGCCAACTTTGGGCCCGCTTGTAACCAACGATTATGTCCTTAAGCCGGAGCCCGGATAAACCCCCTTAGGAGGAGAACATACCTTATTTGCCGCTTCCTGGCCGATACAGTTTCACTGACTAATACATTCTCGTTGATAAATGCATCTCTTCGCGTTTAAAAATTTTGATGAACTTGTTCTATGTCTTGTCATGACAGTGTGGTAGTATCTGTTCCGGCTCAAATCTCGTACGTCCACCGGGAAGATCCGGCGATCAGATTGCACGTCGCAAATTGGGGCCCATCCCCTCAGACGGCCGGCCAACAAACTCATGATATGGTCCGTTCGCAATCGAGGACTAAACCCGATGGTGGACCACAAGCCTGATGTATACGTATCTAATAACAGTAAATCTATATCTAGATTGTCGCAGCTTAGTGACACTACCTAATCCATTGCGCGTGCAACCAGCGAATCCTTAGAAGGCCTTCAATGAAATGGTTTGGGTTTTATGTTTGCTTCTGAAGGCGATCCTACTTGTATATGCGACTGCCTACCTGCATGCTTTTGTTTTTATTTTTAATTTTGGTGGTCCGGCTAATCCTCTAGCTTAGCTAGGATGGCTCGAACACATACTTAATTCGTGATTGGCATTGGACGGGCGAGAGGAGGAGAGAGGGGGAGAAGCAGGGGAGGCTCGCGGGCGCGAGGGGGTGCGCGGGGGGGGAGTAGAGGGGGGGCTGCGTGAGGACAGGTTTCGCTTTCCCCCGCGATAGGTCTGTTCGAGTACCATGGTGAGTGCTCTCGATGTTTCGGCCGTCCGTGATCTGCCAACC
>JAGVVM010004081.1:0-38351 GCA_019149425.1 Psidium friedrichsthalianum
CCGATCTTGTCATTTGACAAATTTGGGGTGATCTTCGGAGTTGCAGGATGACACAGCAGCGTCGCGGTGAAGAGCACGTCAACGTTCTTGGGCTCGTCTCCTTCAGTTAGCCCCAGAGCTGGTGAAAATAAGGAGAGGGGAAAAAAAAAAAAACATGGAAGTCAACAAGATTGTCCTCTTTTCTAGTCTATGTTTTTTTTTTTTAAAATATTTATGTTGTGATAGATGTAGATGTGCTCGTGTGACATCCAAGGATTGTCAATAAACGAAATCAGCGCCGTTCACAATGTTTGGCCCCACCGTGCCATTTTCGGACAACAATGCGTTGTTGATTGGTTTCTTCAAATGTTGTCCACGTACGTTGCTAATTTGTTGCAAATGTTGACAATTTTTTTAATGACCAGACAAATCGTAGGTGAGTTACTGCAACAAGAATTGGTGACTTGAAATAAATAGGAAACTTGATTAAAAGGTTTTGGGAAGTAATCGAATTTTTATTCATCATTGGTGGTCGAAACATTACCCGTCCGAGAAAAAAGAAGAAGCTTTTTCTCATAAGGGTATGCCAGAATAGTTCAAGGAAAAGAAACTGAACGGTCAGCTTGCAATCAACAGTCTATCTTGTGAGCTCAATGGATCGTGCAAAGATATGAAACACTTAAGAGTTCTCGAGGCACCTTTTTTCCTTTTTGTTCTTTGGTTTTTCACAGATCAGTAAAAAGAGGTGAGAAAGGGCGACCACCAGCGTTGGCGACCCGTGGGCGAAGTCGTGAGAGTCCCACACCTACGGTCAGAACTTCCGATGGAGGCTCCATTGGGTCAAATGCAGAGGCGCCTCGAGTTCGCCCTGGTTTTTGTCTCCGGCCTCTCTTCTCCAGTCCTAGTTCTACAGTAAACCGTTTTTTCTCATAAAAAACCATCTACTTTAGGTCCAACCCAAATTCTTTTTTTATTTTGGCTCCTTCTCACCCAGAGCCGGCGAGGGCCGACACTTGGTTAGATGTAAGTGTCGGCGACACCATGAATTCGGTTCATCACGCTATAGGTGCCGCTCATGTTTGTGAGAGACCCTGAAAAAACAAGCATGATTCGATTCATGGTGGGCTAATTTCCATCCGTTAGAGGGTGCATGATAACACTTCAGAAGTTACTTCTGGCAGAAAAATCCGTTTGGTAAAATCACTTTTAAAGTATAATTCCATCTAGTAAATTTTTTCACTTCTAATAGAATTTTTCACTTATAGTGGACTTTTTCACTTTTGTTAGGATTTTTTGTCCAATTTGAGAAGTAAAAAAAAGTCACTTCTCAGCTTCAAAAATCACTTCTGGTCTCCGCAGCCGCCGTCGGTCGCCATCGCCGCCCTCCGCCGGTCGCCATCGAAGAGAAGTGTTACCATGCGCACTCCAAATGCATTTCTCTATCAGAAATCAACTTCTGATAGAGATTTCTAATAGAGAAGTTGAAAAATCAACTTCTCGCCAGAAATTGATTTCTGGTAAAGAATTGTTATCATGCGCGCCCTAAGAATTTAGGCAGGAATTACTTAAACAATAGCTATGAACCTTCATCGACCTCGGCTTATTTCGATGTCCACCGTGGGTACATTTGAACAAGGAAATAGACATCCACTTGTAGGAACTACTTCATATGTATGTCAAACTAAAAACCTTACGAGAACATAGACAAAATCTCACGTTCGGGTGTGTCGGGTCGGGTTTGAAAGTTCGGGCCAAGCCCAATGGGGAAGAAAGGAAAAGTAATCATGCATGAGCAAGAAGACTACAAATTTACTCTCCGATTGTTTAACTGAAAATTTCACAATAAATAAAAATTATTTTTGATGAAAATCATTTACAAGAAAAATGGTTTGTTTTCATTTATTTGATGGTTTAGGGAAAGTGATTTGCTTCTTACCAAAAGAGAAATAGTTTTTCACTCAATCCAAGATTGTCGTTTTCAATCTATGGAAATTTCTTTTCATAAGTCGATAAATTTTTCATTATCCAAACACCACAAAGTTGGAAAAAAATTTCTCAAAAAAAAAATCTTTCAGACAAATGGACCTTAAGAAATATCTATGGGCAAGCAAAAGAATTGGAGTGAACTGACTGATTTTGAGAGGTTTTCATGGGAACCGTCCAATTCCTTATTCACAAAACTTGGAACCAATTATGATCGGTCCGAATTTTGATTCCAAGGGTGAATCCACCCACCTGGACAACCCAAACTAGACTTCTTGTTAGGTTTTGATGCGCAGTCATAACGAAGTAAAGTGTAAAAACAAGAAAGAGAAATCGAGACACGAAATTTTATCCTAATTCACCCTTAAATTAGGACGACATCCATAAGATGATTCCATTATAGTTAACACATCGTATCTCTTATTATATCCATCAATTATAAAAGAAAAAAATTATATATTGTAGTAATTATTTATGAGCCCAAGCTTAAACTATCAATGAAAAAACATAGACTTAAACCATAAAAGCCCTTTGGTGTATGAACCACATCGCAATGCTTTTCTGTTGATGGAGAATATGCACCACACCACAACACTTCTTTTTATATTTTTTATTGTTCCGAATTTTTCAAAACCCTAATTCCCATTTTCTCGTTCAGATTGAGTCACGCTTGTTGCTCGAGCCTCTCATTCTTACTTCTCTCAATCTTGGTCATGCAGTGCTCACGCCTCCGTAGCGGCTCGACGCCTCTCCCTTGTTGCCTCTCGCTCATTATAGCTTTGTTCTTGAAGATGATTATCATGTTTAGCTAATCACAAGCTTGTTCTATTAACAACACTCGTGTAATCGTTTAGACAATGCAGAAACACTTGTGGTCTTATAGAGAAGGAGAAAAAAAGGAATACGAGATATGGTCAATTTTTGGATCGCCGGGGAACCGGACCAATCCGGTCCGGTTCCCGATTGCACAAATTGAAACCAGATATCTCCGGTTTCTTGAAACCGACCAATTTCGAAACCGATCGCCCTTGAAAAAATAAATAAATATCATCCTTGTAATTGGTTGAGATGAGCTGAGAGGATGAGGGCACCAAGTGGAACTCGCTGCCAGAACTTCCAATTTTTTTATTATTATTATTTATTAACGTAATATATTTGTTGTCATTGAAGCTGTCTGTGAACTGAGTAAGATTTCCCATCTGGCAACAGAATGTGTCCAACAAAACATAATCGAGTTCCAAATGGACATCCGAAGCAGCACCAATGATCTGTCTATTTGGGATGAGTCCAACCACTAATGATTATCTGGAGGACAGGTTGGCACAACCATAGAATAACAATTAAATTATACCAACTATACACATATAAATTCAAGATTTCATTCTCGTACATAATTTAATGCAATATAAGATAATATAATTCCTAGCATTGTTGCCTTGGATTCGTCATTCTCTCTTTCTCCCTCTTGGTTCCTGGACGGGTTTACTATATATATTTTAGACAACATCGATGTTTTACCATTTCTCACATGACAAGATAGTTGTAAGGAAGAAATACAAACAAACACTCATATTAACGACTTAGATTATCATACCCAGGGAGGCATATCAAATCGTAAGCGGTAGAAAAGGGTGAAACTAATCATCATAAAGCAAAACATTCATACTTACCTAGCAGATCTGCTCGATTTGCCTGATGAAATTTTCGTCCGTTAACATATAACGTTTGCGGGATTACAACATTCATGGCCATGATCTAGATATGTCTTAATCAGAGCATGCATTTATCGTTGTCCACACATATTAATGGCTTAGATTGATGATGTTTATCTAATCGAATCGGAAGAATGGCAGAGATAAGAAAAACGAACAATGCGATTTACCCAGGTTCACCCAGAAAAGGGCTACGTCCTGCAGTCTGTATTATTAGGTTTTCTATCGCACGGTTACAATGAACGAAAAAATAATATACATAGGCTCAAATGGGTCCCACAATTAATAGACCAAATTAAATAAAAGCCTAAAATCGATATTTTCTCGA
Organism: Psidium friedrichsthalianum; assembly: GCA_019149425.1. Lineage (NCBI taxonomy): Eukaryota > Viridiplantae > Streptophyta > Magnoliopsida > Myrtales > Myrtaceae > Psidium > Psidium friedrichsthalianum. Next base: position 4,003 of record JAGVVM010004081.1, read on the forward strand.
GGGCGCTGCCCCCACACCTTCACCCCGCTCACCGGCGAGCAAGGCGTGGGGGCAGCCGTCCGCTCACCGGGGAGCGAAATCCTCGCTTGCTGACCGCCCAACGGGATCTCCGTGTTAGGGGCGCTGCCCTCGAACACCCTGCATTCCGTACGTAAGGATTACATGTCACGTGGGCATGCCCGATGTGAGAAACAAAGGTTCCTGAAGTATTCGCCAACTCCAACATAGATTATAATTGGGACTACAACATAATGCGATACAACAAAGCGCCTAACATAATTGAGCCGGTCTTAACGCGCTTCGACTGGTCCACCTCTCTGGCCAATCTTAGGGATGCACTTTTTGCATCGGCCAGTGCATCCAGGTTTTTACCATCGAAGCGCCCGAACGATGCTCGAAATCAATATGCCCCCCGAGACTACGACTTTATAAAACCAATCTTTAATTTATATATACAATTTGGTAACCACCATAGCATAGGGCACGTCGCAAGGATCCGATGCTCTCTTGGCATCTCGGCCATATTAAGGAAAAGTAGGATTTCGCGGGGAGCGCATCGGGTCCCAGCGACGACGACGCATCGGGCCCCACGTGGGCCCCCCTATCCAGCATTAGATCTCGCAAGCCTCAGGACTCCACGTGGCAAGTCAGGAGGAAACGACCTCGAGGCTTTTCCGTGTCGTTGCCGGAAGGAATCGACGATCCCGACGAGAGGGACGCCGTCAACTTCGCAAGAGGGAATCTTCTGGACAAAAACATCATGAAATTCCCAAGTGAAAATGAACATGAATCGGTTCAATTCAAGGGCGCGTGCCCGAGTCATTTTCAGCGACCCATTTCGGCCAATGACGCAATTTACAGAAAAAAAAAATTGGGAAGAAAAAGGGCCTTAATTGGATAACAATTGCGGCCGTCGCCTCCCTAAATCAACAAGAGCGTCTTATCATTCTCCCGTTTCACACCGTACCATGTCGTATAGCTCTTTCTCACGATAGCTTGACGAAGATTTCGATAATGAGCCCGCTAATGACAATTATTGATGCTTCATTTATTTCGCGAAGAATGATTATTTCGGCAATCATTTTTTAAAAAATGACTGCGTTTATTACTTACAAAAGAAAAATAAGTGAATGAAAAAAATATTTTCATTGTCAAAGGAAATTTTTAAACATAAAATACTGTCAATAACCCGTACATTGTTCACTCACAAATAGTAAATCCCACCATATGATTGGAACTTCGTTTAATATATATTTTTTTCGACATAGCAGGGCTGGCAAATTAATTTTTTACGAGCCGGATGAAGAGCATCCAGTTGGGGGCGCTGCATGGAACGAGTCAGCATCGCACTTAACACCACCACGTGGCGGCCCGCATTCGTTGCTGGCCTCCGTCTCCTTCCTTCTTTAAAACCGATGCCCGCCTCGCATCCCCGTCTGTCTCTCTCTCTCTCATACTTCACTTCCCGCTCTTTGGGTCAGGATTCTTACTTCAAGACCCAGGAGGGAAGGAAAGGCAAACGGAGCCACTCGCCGGGCTGATCGAGTCCGGTTCCAGTCACGGCACCGCCTCCGATGCGATCCGTGTCGCTCTCGAGTTCATTCCGCCGTCGATTTGGTGAAGCACGACGTGATTCTCGGCTGTAATTCGTTCGAAATGGACAGGCTCATAAGCTTGGAGCGTCGAGCATCGTCGCCATCCGCATCGAGCCGGGACAAAGGTGCTGCGGCGAGCTCACTCTGCGCAACGTGATGTACCACGAAGCGCAGAGTGAGCTCGCCGCAGCACTTTGTCCCGGCTCCCATGCGGATGGCGACGATGCTCGACGGCTCAAGCTATGAGCCTGTCCATTTCGAACCGAATTACAGCCGAGGAATCACGTCCGTGCTTCACCAATCGACGGCGGATAAGAACTCGAGAGCGAACGGATCGCATCGGAGGCGGTCCGTGACTGGAACCGGACTCGATCAGCCCGGCGAAGTGGCTCCGTTTGCTTTCCTTCCCTCCTGGGTCTTGAAGTAAGAATCCTGACCCAAAGAGCGGGAAGTGAAGTATGAGAGAGAGAGAGACAGACGGGGATGCGAGGCGGGCATCGGTTTTAAAGAAGGAAGGAGACGGAGGCCAGCAACGAATGCCGGCCGCCACGTGGTGGTGTTAAGTGCGATGCTGACTCGTTCCATGCAGCGCCCCCAACGGATGCTCTTCATCGGCTCGTAAAAAATTAATTTGCCAGCCCTGCTATGTCGAAAAAAAATATATTAAACGAGTTCCAATCATATGGTTGGGATTTACTATTTGTGAGTGAACAATGTACGGGTTATTGACAGTATTTTATGTTTAAAAATTTCCTTTGACAATGAAAATATTTTTTTCATTCACTTATTTTTCTTTTGTAAGTAATAAACGCAGTCATTTTTTAAAAAATGATTGCCGAAATAATCATTCTTCGCGAAATAAATGAAGCATCAATAATTGTCATTAGCGGGCTCATTATCGAAATCTTCGTCAAGCTATCGTGAGAAAGAGCTATACGACATGGTACGGTGTGAAACGGGAGAATGATAAGACGCTCTTGTTGATTTAGGGAGGCGACGGCCGCAATTGTTATCCAATTAAGGCCTTTTTCTTCCCAATTTTTTTTTTTTCTGTAAATTGCGTCATTGGCCGAATGGGTCGCTGAAAATGACTCGGGCACGCGCCCTTGAATTGAACCGATCATGTTCATTTTCACTTGGGAATTTCATGATTTTTTGTCCAGAAGATTCCCTCTTGCGAAGTTGACGGCGTCCCTCTCGTCGGGATCGTCGATTCCTTCCGGCAAACGACACGGAAAAGCCTCGAGTCGTTTCCTCCTGACTTGCCACGTGGAGTCCTGAGGCTTGCGAGATCTAATGCTGGATAGGGGGGCCCACGTGGGGCCCGATGCGTCGTCGTCGCTGGGACCCGATGCGCTCCCCGCGAAATCCTACTTTTCCTTAATATGGCCGAGATGCCAAGAGAGCATCGGATCCTTGCGACGTGCCCTATGCTATGGTGGTTACCAAATTGTATATATAAATTAAAGATTGTTTTTATAAAGTCGTAGTCTCGGGGGCATATTGATTTCGAGCATCGTTCGGGCGCTTCGATGGTAAAAACCTGGATGCACTGGCCGATGCAAAAAGTGCATCCCTAAGATTGGCCAGAGAGGTGGACCAGTCGAAGCGCGTTAAGACCGGCTCAATTATGTTAGGCGCTTTGTTGTATCGCATTATGTTGTAGTCCCAATTATAATCTATGTGGAGTTGGCGAATACTTCAGGAACCTTTGTTTCTCACATCGGGCATGCCCACGTGACATGTAATCCTTACGTACGGAATGCAGGGTGTTCGAGGGCAGCGCCCCTAACACGGAGATCCCGTTGGGCGGTCAGCAAGCGAGGATTTCGCTCCCCGGTGAGCGGACGGCTGCCCCCACGCCTTGCTCGCCGGTGAGCGGGTGAAGGTGTGGGGGCAGCGCCCTCGAGAAAATATCGATTTTAGGCTTTTATTTAATTTGGTCTATTAATTGTGGGACCCATTTGAGCCTATGTATATTATTTTTTCGTTCATTGTAACGTGCGATAGAAAACCTAATAATACAGACTGCAGGACGTAGCCCTTTTCTGGGTGAACCTGGGTAAATCGCATTGTTCGTTTTTCTTATCTCTGCCATTCTTCCGATTCGATTAGATAAACATCATCAATCTAAGCCATTAATATGTGTGGACAACGATAAATGCATGCTCTTGATTAAGACATATCTAGATCATGGCCATGAATGTTGTAATCCCGCAAACGTTATATGTTAACGGACGAAAATTTCATCAGGCAAATCGAGCAGATCTGCTAGGTAAGTATGAATGTTTTGCTTTATGATGATTAGTTTCACCCTTTTCTACCGCTTACGATTTGATATGCCTCCCTGGGTATGATAATCTAAGTCGTTAATATGAGTGTTTGTTTGTATTTCTTCCTTACAACTATCTTGTCATGTGAGAAATGGTAAAACATCGATGTTGTCTAAAATATATATAGTAAACCCGTCCAGGAACCAAGAGGGAGAAAGAGAGAATGACGAATCCAAGGCAACAATGCTAGGAATTATATTATCTTATATTGCATTAAATTATGTACGAGAATGAAATCTTGAATTTATATGTGTATAGTTGGTATAATTTAATTGTTATTCTATGGTTGTGCCAACCTGTCCTCCAGATAATCATTAGTGGTTGGACTCATCCCAAATAGACAGATCATTGGTGCTGCTTCGGATGTCCATTTGGAACTCGATTATGTTTTGTTGGACACATTCTGTTGCCAGATGGGAAATCTTACTCAGTTCACAGACAGCTTCAATGACAACAAATATATTACGTTAATAAATAATAATAATAAAAAAATTGGAAGTTCTGGCAGCGAGTTCCACTTGGTGCCCTCATCCTCTCAGCTCATCTCAACCAATTACAAGGATGATATTTATTTATTTTTTCAAGGGCGATCGGTTTCGAAATTGGTCGGTTTCAAGAAACCGGAGATATCTGGTTTCAATTTGTGCAATCGGGAACCGGACCGGATTGGTCCGGTTCCCCGGCGATCCAAAAATTGACCATATCTCGTATTCCTTTTTTTCTCCTTCTCTATAAGACCACAAGTGTTTCTGCATTGTCTAAACGATTACACGAGTGTTGTTAATAGAACAAGCTTGTGATTAGCTAAACATGATAATCATCTTCAAGAACAAAGCTATAATGAGCGAGAGGCAACAAGGGAGAGGCGTCGAGCCGCTACGGAGGCGTGAGCACTGCATGACCAAGATTGAGAGAAGTAAGAATGAGAGGCTCGAGCAACAAGCGTGACTCAATCTGAACGAGAAAATGGGAATTAGGGTTTTGAAAAATTCGGAACAATAAAAAATATAAAAAGAAGTGTTGTGGTGTGGTGCATATTCTCCATCAACAGAAAAGCATTGCGATGTGGTTCATACACCAAAGGGCTTTTATGGTTTAAGTCTATGTTTTTTCATTGATAGTTTAAGCTTGGGCTCATAAATAATTACTACAATATATAATTTTTTTCTTTTATAATTGATGGATATAATAAGAGATACGATGTGTTAACTATAATGGAATCATCTTATGGATGTCGTCCTAATTTAAGGGTGAATTAGGATAAAATTTCGTGTCTCGATTTCTCTTTCTTGTTTTTACACTTTACTTCGTTATGACTGCGCATCAAAACCTAACAAGAAGTCTAGTTTGGGTTGTCCAGGTGGGTGGATTCACCCTTGGAATCAAAATTCGGACCGATCATAATTGGTTCCAAGTTTTGTGAATAAGGAATTGGACGGTTCCCATGAAAACCTCTCAAAATCAGTCAGTTCACTCCAATTCTTTTGCTTGCCCATAGATATTTCTTAAGGTCCATTTGTCTGAAAGATTTTTTTTTTTGAGAAATTTTTTTCCAACTTTGTGGTGTTTGGATAATGAAAAATTTATCGACTTATGAAAAGAAATTTCCATAGATTGAAAACGACAATCTTGGATTGAGTGAAAAACTATTTCTCTTTTGGTAAGAAGCAAATCACTTTCCCTAAACCATCAAATAAATGAAAACAAACCATTTTTCTTGTAAATGATTTTCATCAAAAATAATTTTTATTTATTGTGAAATTTTCAGTTAAACAATCGGAGAGTAAATTTGTAGTCTTCTTGCTCATGCATGATTACTTTTCCTTTCTTCCCCATTGGGCTTGGCCCGAACTTTCAAACCCGACCCGACACACCCGAACGTGAGATTTTGTCTATGTTCTCGTAAGGTTTTTAGTTTGACATACATATGAAGTAGTTCCTACAAGTGGATGTCTATTTCCTTGTTCAAATGTACCCACGGTGGACATCGAAATAAGCCGAGGTCGATGAAGGTTCATAGCTATTGTTTAAGTAATTCCTGCCTAAATTCTTAGGGCGCGCATGATAACAATTCTTTACCAGAAATCAATTTCTGGCGAGAAGTTGATTTTTCAACTTCTCTATTAGAAATCTCTATCAGAAGTTGATTTCTGATAGAGAAATGCATTTGGAGTGCGCATGGTAACACTTCTCTTCGATGGCGACCGGCGGAGGGCGGCGATGGCGACCGACGGCGGCTGCGGAGACCAGAAGTGATTTTTGAAGCTGAGAAGTGACTTTTTTTTACTTCTCAAATTGGACAAAAAATCCTAACAAAAGTGAAAAAGTCCACTATAAGTGAAAAATTCTATTAGAAGTGAAAAAATTTACTAGATGGAATTATACTTTAAAAGTGATTTTACCAAACGGATTTTTCTGCCAGAAGTAACTTCTGAAGTGTTATCATGCACCCTCTAACGGATGGAAATTAGCCCACCATGAATCGAATCATGCTTGTTTTTTCAGGGTCTCTCACAAACATGAGCGGCACCTATAGCGTGATGAACCGAATTCATGGTGTCGCCGACACTTACATCTAACCAAGTGTCGGCCCTCGCCGGCTCTGGGTGAGAAGGAGCCAAAATAAAAAAAGAATTTGGGTTGGACCTAAAGTAGATGGTTTTATGAGAAAAAACGGTTTACTGTAGAACTAGGACTGGAGAAGAGAGGCCGGAGACAAAAACCAGGGCGAACTCGAGGCGCCTCTGCATTTGACCCAATGGAGCCTCCATCGGAAGTTCTGACCGTAGGTGTGGGACTCTCACGACTTCGCCCACGGGTCGCCAACGCTGGTGGTCGCCCTTTCTCACCTCTTTTTACTGATCTGTGAAAAAACAAAGAACAAAAAGGAAAAAAGGTGCCTCGAGAACTCTTAAGTGTTTCATATCTTTGCACGATCCATTGAGCTCACAAGATAGACTGTTGATTGCAAGCTGACCGTTCAGTTTTCTTTTCCTTGAACTATTCTGGCATACCCTTATGAGAAAAAGCTTCTTCTTTTTTCTCGGACGGGTATGTTTCGACCACCAATGATGAATAAAAATTCGATTACTTCCCAAAACCTTTTAATCAAGTTTCCTATTTATTTCAAGTCACCAATTCTTGTTGCAGTAACTCACCTACGATTTGTCTGGTCATTAAAAAAATTGTCAACATTTGCAACAAATTAGCAACGTACGTGGACAACATTTGAAGAAACCAATCAAACAACGCATTGTTGTCCGAAAATGGCACGGTGGGGCAAACATTGTGAACGGCGCTGATTTCGTTATTGACAATCCTTGGATGTCACACGAGCACATCTACATCTATCACAACATAAATATTTTAAAAAAAAAAACATAAGACTAGAAAGAGGACAATCTTGTTGACTTCCATGTTTTTTTTTTTTTCCCCTCTCCTTATTTTCACCAGCTCTGGGGCTAACTGAAGGAGACGAGCCCAAGAACGTTGACGTGCTCTTCACCGCGACGCTGCTGGTCATCTGCAACTCCGAAGATCAACCCCCAAATTGTCAAATGACAAGATCGATAGAGCCATAACTATTCTGGTTTGGACTAGTAAATGTGAGTCCATGATTACAATCATTGTGTTATGATAAGCGTGGATGTAGCTTGGCGAAAATATCGTTCATCACAAATGATGCTAACAATATGCCGGGTTTATTATGCTATGGTATCTATTGAACTCAATTGCCACAAAAAAAAAAATGCATTTATTACCACGGTCAGATCGCAACTCACGATATGTACTTTACCTAGTAACTCAGTCGCTATCACTGCTGCTGTGGCCATGCTCGTGCTCGTGCTCGTGCTCGTGCTTCTTCTTGTCCTTCTTCTTTTTCCTCTCCGCCTTGTCCCCATGATCGCCGTGGTGGATCTTGTCCTTGATCTTCTCCACCAACCCCTCTTTCTTCTTCCCCTCTCCGCGGTGCTCCCGCCTGTGGTCGTGGCCCTCCGTCTTGTGCTCCTCGGGCTTGCGGTGGTCATGGCCATGGCGCTCCGGCTTGTGTTCCTCCTCCTTCTTGTGGCCTGCCATGTGGAGGGCCTCCTCGATCTTGTGAATGATTCCTGCCATTTCCTCTTCCCTTTACTTGAGTGGTGGTGTGCAAGTGCTTGGTTTTTGATGGAATTGTAAGTGATGAGAGTCGGAAGCCACCAATGTCCTCTATTTATAGGCGATCTGTAAAAGGTCCTATTCAAACCATGCGTGGCCTCATGGAGAAGCAACGAACCAGGGAATCTAGTGCTGTAGTATAAAATAAATTATCCACCTCTCGATTCTCTCACTTGTATTGCCGACCAGCACTACTCATCTTCTCTCAGGGGAAGCGTCCACCGACCATTGGAGTACGTGTTTTTCGAGTTCAGAAATTCCCATAATTTCTGTCCGAGGGGAACCAAAAAGAAAGACCAAGCAAATGATAATGCATCGTCAACCACTGGTATTGATTATCATGTTTGCTCATTGAAGTCCGAAGAAAAAAAGAGAAGGTGACGTTGGCACATATTTAACTAGGGGTGAGCAACTTGGCTCACCCGAACAGGGATCGCCCGGACCGGACCGGGACCGGTGGTCCAGTTCCCGATTCTATAGATATCCGGTCCGGTTCCTGGTTCCTAAAATTGAGACCGGTGATCGGGCGGTCCGGTTCCAATTTCGGGTTTCTAGAACTGGACCGCCCGGACCAGACCGGTCCTTTTTAATTTTTTTTTCCTAATTCGGTCCGTAAATCTCTTTCGGTTCGTTGGGCCTCTTATTTTTTTTCTATTGGGAAGTCATTAACATATTAATTTCAACAATTAAGAATAATTTTGGTTATATTTTTTTTGTCGGGTCCGGTCCGGTCCGGTCCATTTATCGGTCCGGTCCAGTCCGGTTTCCGGGATGGTCGGCCCGGTTCCCGGTTCTTGAGGGGAACCAGACCGGACCGGGAACCGATCACCCCTATATTTAACCGCACCTTTTGCTTCAACTTTAGATCCACGCCGTTGTTTGGCATTAGAAAAGCCAATGGAAAATCAACCGACAAAGTTTTTTAGCCTGTGTTTTGGCTCTCCGACATGCTTTCAGTTCTCAAATGTAGCAAATTCCAAGCCAAAAGATTGAAAGCCACTACTAAAATTGAAGAAATCATGTGTAGAGTGATTTTCTAATAAAGAAAGTTTTATTTAAGTAGAGTTTTCCATTTGATTCTCTACAAGTGATATCAGAGCCCAGGGCCGGGGACCATATTCGTAGTGTGATACGCAAAGACAAGTGGTCAGGGACCATTGTGCGTGAGCCAACGGTCAAGGACCGGAGTACGCCGAAATTCTGCCGGTGCATAATCAGGGACTGTAATCAATTGATCAAGGACCAAGTTTACTTGGAGTAGTGCCGGACATTATATCCAAGATAGATTGCGGATTTCTCAAGTTCAGTGAACAGTATCAAGAAGCTCAATAGCTCCAACTATAACAATTGGAGTACCCCACCCCCCGCATGCAGTATAACTTGCTGGGCTAAGACTTGTGGGATATTATCGGCGGTGACAACACCACACCACCCACGAATGATGCCGAATTGAGAAATGGAACATCAAAGCTGGTAAGACTCCCGACGTTCTTGCTGTAAATGAGTTGTTGGCAGCACATCAAAAGTGCAAAACCCCAAATGAGGCATGGGGCAACTTGGCGGCGTTGTTTGCGAAGACGAATGATACCAAGTTGCAAAGATTGGAGAACGAGCTATTGCTGGTGTCACAACATAATATGACAGTGAATCAATACTTCTCTAAAGTTAAATCTATTTGTGAAAAAAATTCAAAATTAGAGCCTCAAAATGCCATCTCTGAGATAGAATGAGAAGAATTATTATTCACGGAGTTAAGGCCGGAGTATAATGGTATCGTTACGGCCACCCGTGGATGGTAAAGGAGCCAACTATGATTGAGTTGGAGAATATATTGGCCAACCAAGAGACCTTAGATAGACAAATATCTAAGATCTCGATTAAAGAAGATGAAAGTGCCCTCTTCAGTAGTAAAAAAGGGTATAAGGGCCAGAGGAGATATGATGCTAGCACAAGGGATGATAAACACTAGAAAAGTCATGGATATTGGTGAAGGCAATCCAAAGGGACAAGTTATCGACCGGGGGAGCTCGTCAAGATCACGATAAGAATAATCATGAAGATGAGAGCAACAAAAAGTGTAGCAAACGGTGCTACATCTACGGCAAGATAGGACATATTGCTAGAGTTTGTTGGTTCAGGTGGAAGAAGGAAATATGACAACGCTTATCAACAAGAAGACTGAAAGCAAAGATGAATGAGACTTCCAAGCGCCTAGTGCAGTAGAGGAACAAGAAGAACTTGCGACTACTTGTATCATAGAAACGGATGAGAAGAAAGCTGTCATGTCTCCGAAGGAGAGTGCACCAAAAGAGAACTCGAAAGAACTCGAAAAAGCTAGTAGCGACTCCAACGAGCAGTCGTGAGAACGAATTGCGAGAGATGCAGGAGATGATAAAGAAGCTAAAAATCGAGAAGGCAAATATGGAGAATATGTTAAAGAAGAGGGACGAGATGCTGAGACAGAAGGACAAGGAGCTCGAGATTAAAGAAAGAAAGTATGAGAAGCTTCGACATGGCCTTAAGGAATTATGCAACTCGAAAGGGAACAACAAATATTGGTCCGAGGAAAAGAGACCATCTCGTGCAAGGGTCATTGGAGTGAAATTAAGAAGAAGGGTCTACAAGCAAAAATTAAAGAGACTTCAAATATTTGGAGAGCGAATTGGACTGCTATGGAGAAAAAGCGCTATGAGAAAAAGGATCAAGATGTCAAAGTGCTTCGAATGAGATTAAGTCAGTGTCGTGACCCTCCCGAAATTTCCGGGTCCCGAGGGAGTTAATGGATTGCTAGGACCATTTAGTGTCTGGGCTTAGCTCGGACCCTCCCAGGCCCATACCAAATCGCATCAGGAAATTTCAAATTGAGATTGACCTTGATGTGGTCAGGTGACTTGTGAATAGTGTGCATGCCAACGGAGTCGCCACCAGTCATTTATTGGAAGGTATGACTGGAAACCCTATCAAACAATTGGGAGATATCGTTCGATCCTACGAAAACCTGAGATCTAGATTCGAGGACTTAGTTACGTCGATATTGCTATCAACGCCCTTTCGGCATCTAAGTTGAGTGATTTCTTAGTCTAAGTGGTTCGTGAAGGTATTCTTCGGGTAAGGTGAGTCCTAAAAGTCCAATGGGTTCATGCAGATGAGAATGCTAACCTATCAATCGTAACACAAGCAATAATTGCACAATTAACGAATGAAAGAATCACATCAAGGCAAAACAAATCAAGTAGCGTCTTAGAGGAGTCTCAGAGACCTAGAGGAAATGCCAGCTGAGCCCTGGAATGATTTGGCAAAATTTGGGTCAGGTTGGTCAGATGGGTAAAATGGTAATTTCCTAAAGCCCGGGAGGTAAAAATGGGTTAAACTAATTGGATGTGATTTTTCCTAGGTTTTCAGAATTTTTGAGAATTTTTCGGTATTTTAAAATTTTTTGAATTTTCCTGATTTTTTTTTAAAAAAAAGTTTTTGTGATTTTCCAAGGACTTTTCTATTTTTGGACATTTTTCAGGATTTTTTTTATGATTTTTTTTGGGAATTTTTCTAAATTTTTCTGAGAATTTTCCATTTTTTAGAATATTTTTTATTTTTCTGAATTTTCCCTATTTTTGGCCATTTTCTACATTTTCTGACTTTTTATTATTTTTCTAGGATTTCTTGAAATTTTTTATTTTTAGGGATTTTTTTATTTTTGGACATTTTCTATATTTTTTGGAATTTTATTTTGATTTTAAAATTTTTCCGATTTTTACAAACATTTCCACATTTTTTTTGCAAATTTTATAATTTTTCTAAAATTTCTATTTTTTATTATTTTTATTATTTTTTTATGTTTTTTTATGAATTTCCATGATTTTTTATTTTCGGAATTTCCTAATTTTTTTAAGATTTTTCTTGAATTTTCTATCATTTTATTTATTTTTAATTTTATTTTAATTCTCTGGGCTGGGTCGGGTCAACTCGACCCGTTTGACTCAAAAACCGGACTTCCTAGACCAAAACGGCGCCGTATCGACTTCTACAGATTTCCTATTTTTTTTTAATTTTTATTGATTTTTTTAAGTTTTCTAATTTTTATTTGATTTTCTGAATTTTTTTATTTTGTTATACGGACCGAGCCGTATTGACCCGGCCCATTACCTAAGCTTGGCCCAAGGCCCACTACTCTGACCTGATGCAAAAACGACGTAGTTTAGGTACTTATTTTGAATTTTCAAATTTCATTCTATTTTTCTTTATTTTCTCACCTATTTCTGATCCGATGGCCCAAGATTTGCCACGTGCCCCCATCTGGACCACTCATCCCTTGCACTAGACTCACGACCGAGATCAGATTTAGGATCAGATCTCGGCCGTCCATTTTATTATTCCTGGAAATGCTTATAAAAATCCGAATCAAATTTTATATTCCCCCGAAATTCTACGATCTTGACACGTGTATTACTCCTGGCCGTTGGATCAAGACTCATTATTTTATTCACTCGATTTTAATGGCCGAATGACGTGGCATCCGACGTGGTCAGCCACGTCAGTGCCACGTCATCTTTGACCAGTCATTTTCTCCAAGGTTGAAGACGGCCGAGCAAACTCATTTTCCGGCGACGCGAACGGAGCTTCACCGGCAGCGTCAAAACTAGCCCTGAACTAAAGGGTTTTCTTCGATTGTAAACCCTAATCGTTTTTTGATCAACACATTGCTAACGTATCCCAATTTTAGGCTCGAAACTTGCCTAAAACTACCTAAACCAGTATCGACCGGAATGAACTTCCGGCGAAGACTTCCCATGCTGTTTCCATGGCCAATCAATCATAGAATCAGATCAATCGTCTTCATAAGGGTTCCAGAATGCTTACCTGGTTGTCCATAAAGCCCAATTTCACGTGAGGTGAGCTCAGAAGCTCGAGACGACCGAGAAGGGTTTGAAGGCCAATATAGCGATTTATGCAACGGGAACGAAAAGGGAGGGGGGAAATGAAGTCAGGAAGGCATGAGGAGTAATTCCAGACAAAAATCATGGAGAACAAACAAATTTTAATGGCAATTACCTTGTTTTTTTATGAAACTTCGCGCGAAACGGCTCTTTTTGTTCCTTGAACTGTCACGAAACTGGTGATGGCCACGGCGAAGCTCGATTTTACTCTTTTCCTCTCTACTCACCTGTTAAACCTTTTGGCTAAAAACTCCCCCCACCTACAGAAATCCCTCTTTTATCCCCCCTCGCCAAAAATCTCCAGCCCTAAAATCTCTCTCAACTGAAAGTAGATCCTCCCCAGAATTTTGCGAATCTTCTTCTGTTTCAACGGATTTCCCCCTTTTCAAATCAAAGGCGCGCCACGGCTTGAGGAAGAAGATGAATAGTGCGGGTCAACGGGTCGGGTTGACCCGACCCGGCTGACCCGCCTTAAGCAAAAAATCTCAAATTGACCCCAATATTTTCACTTTTTTCTAAAATTGAGGCCAAAATTGGTCTCAGGGGCATTGGATCTACTCGAACATGGCATTTTCCCCAGAAATTATTCAGTATTTGTGCAAAAACCCCAATTTTTGGGTTTAACCCGATGACCCATTTTGCAAAATTCAAAGTCTTAATGGCCTTTTTTTGCAAAAATAGACGCCACCAATGAATTCAGGAGGTCAAAATCTAGGGGGCGACGTCACCATATTTTCAATTCAGTCTCTAGAAAATTTTTAATTGCATTTTACGTGTTTTTAGGGACTAATTTGAAAAATCAAAAATTGCACTTTGGTCCTTTTTAGCGAAATTAGGCAACTCTAAGGTTTTTGGACTGGATTTTAATTTTGAAAAATAGAGGAGGATGACACGACTCTAAGAATACAAATTTAGAAAATTACGGAGCTAAAATGAAATTTCTAGGAATTATTTAAATAATCAAGAAAAATGAAATTAATAAGAAACCCTAAATTCCAAATTTAATTTTGCAAAATTTATTCATCCAAAATGAAGATAAAATTAAAATAAGAATATTGACTTTTTTTTTTGTAATTTTCTAGCCTCAAATACTATTTTTTATTAATTTTTTGGTATTTTTCTAATTTCTAAAAAATATTAAAAATGCAAAAAATAAGGAAAATTATTTTTTGGTCAAAATTGGTTCCCTAAGCTTGGCTAAGGCTTCCAAAGTTGATTTTTCAATTTTCTCATTTTTTTATTAATTTTTTATGAATTTTTGAAAATAAAATGTAGAAAAATACGAAAAATTATTTTTTGTTCAAAATTGGTTCCCTAGCCAGGCCAAGGTCCCCAAAGTTGATTTTCCAATTTTATCATTTTTATTGATTTTTTATGAATTTTTGAAAATAAAATGGTGGAAAATATGAAAAATATGGAAAAAATTTTTTTTGTTCAAAATTGGTTCCCTAGGCCAAACTAAGTACCCAAAGTTGATTTTTCAATTTTATGACTTTTTATGGATTTTCTAAAAATTTATGAAAATAAAATTGGCCAAAATTAAGTGTCAACAGTTAGTTAAAGCAAGAAATGAAAATTATGAATTGCATTGAGAGAAAGTAGTCGGTGAGGGGGAGTGTTGAAGAGAGCACCGCCTCCTCTCCTTCTAGAGTTTTCTTGATCAGTCTAGATCTTTCTAGTCCTAATGCTCTCTCTTTTTCTAGAGTCTTCTTGATTAGTCCATTCTCTCTAGTCCTAATCTTCTCTAGAATTTTCTAGCTTTTATCTAGTTGTCAAGATGACCCTATAAATAGGGGCTCTAGCCCTTTGCAAGTTTGTAGAGCAATACTAATGTGTGCTTGTGTGAGTGGTGTGAGAAGGGCATCTTAAAATTGTGCATCGTTCAGGTATCCACCTTCACGAAGGAAAATTCCATTTTTTAAACCCCACAAAAACTGCACTTAAACACTTTCTTCACGACAAGCCTCAAACGCTCACAATCCACACAAACATCAGAAAAGCAGAAGGAAACACCTAAAGGAATCAGCTCAACAAAAACAACAATGTAGTCAGCACCATATAAATATTTACATCAGCCAACAACCAGAACATGTTTACGCTCACCTAAGAAAGATAAGAGTATACGTCAGTATACAAGAGAACCCTAATGACATTGCTTTTCACGATCTTCACAATCATCTGGTTGCCCCAAGCAAATTAGCACCATCAAGCCTTGCACCTTCCAAACGCTGCGAAAGATATAAGACAGGAGGAGATCAAGCGCTAAGTTGGTAAACATGGGGACAAAAGGAGGATAGACAAAATTGCAAATATGTATCTCTCACAGTCTCTCGAAGATCTACATGGCGTAGGTATGCTCTTTGCAGGTTTGCACCTCTTAAATTTGCATTGCTTAATTTAGCCCCCTGAAAATCATGAAAGACAAGGACTGACCAAAAGCTCAACAAAGTAAGGCCAGAAATATCCACCAATTGATGTATTTTGTTTGATAAATCAGACAAGCCGCCTTTCATATTACGTAAGAGTTCCTCTTGTACAATAGAAGCATTATAATACACCTAAACCCTAGACATATCAGATGGTTGAAGATTAAAAGCAATCTTTCATCCGAAATTGCAACACAAATAGAAGTAGTCCGAAGTGCTTGTTAATTGCAAGGTTGTAACCATCACTTGAAGAAATTCAATCACAATGGAAGGAACATTTACCTTTAAGTTGGCACCCTCCAAATTGGCTCCCTCTAAGTTGGCATTGGTTAAGTCAGCAGTCTGAAGGTTTATAAAGTAAAGCATCAATTCTCTAGGAATGGATTGTCACAATACCACGCATTTAGTAAATATCACTGGTCCTTTATACTACACAACAGTCAGAAAACAGTAAACTGAAGAATCTCAATGTTCCTCTTCAAACAGAAGAACAAAAACAAAAAAAACAATTTTTTTGCTATAGATAACAGCAGGATAATTACATAAGCTTCAGATATCACAGCTAAGTTACATCAAGAGACCGTCAAACTATAACAATTCAGGTGATCTTTGGCTGCATTTGGTTGGACTTTGGAAATGGGCTTTGGGCTTCTAAAGACCTTTGACAAAGGTGAGGTGTTCTGCAAGAAATTTCAAACACCTTTGAGCTGAAGCCAACATTTCCAAAGTATCTTAGCCCAATACAAGTTCTACCCTACTTCAGCTTTTAGCATTTCCGGAATGCTAATGATTGTTTTCCAACTTTGCCATCACTAAATTTTCAAAATTCCAGTTTTACCCATACCCACAGGCGACGGCGGTGAGATCAGATCTGAACGCCTGTGCCAGATCTGGCTTGCCAGCATCCGGCCATCGCCTGAGCACCGCTGGTTGCTGAGCTTCAATTTTTTTTTTTTTAAATATAGCTAAAGTCCTTTACAAATTTAGTTTTTTCCAAACATTTTATGAAAGTTGTTTCCCGTGCATTTTTCTATTACATTTTCCAAACACTATTTGCATTTCAAAAAACTAGTCCTTGTCATTTCCACAAAGGTTTTTCCTAAAGGCTCTCTCCCAAATGCAGCCCAAGTGTCGGTATTCTTCCCTGTATCATTCAGATCTGAAGTTTCGCGGATATAATAGTTCATTGTTCATGGTATCAAAATTTCTCAGAAACTTGTTGACATAATTCCTTGAATTTTATTCAATCAGTGCAACCTGTACAGTCCTTAGTGATGTCAATTAGAGGACGGCAAGGTAACGTACAAAACCGACTCGAAATAATAAGCAGGCTGGTTGTGAATGATTTGAGGACTTGACAAGCTTTCAAATAGAGAATCCAACCATTTCGAGTTAACATGCATGTGACCTACAAAGTGTTTTCAATGCCTATGGGCAACAGTGATTGGCAGAAGAAATACAAATGGCATATAGGAAGTGATTCCATCAAATTCCTGGCTGATAAAAGACAGAAGAGAACATAGGTTATAGCATACAATTACAAAGTCCAAAGTACTCAAAGGAGCTGCCCATGCAAGATCAAGCAGATGTCAAACCTGCAAATGTGCAGATCGCAAGTCTGCTCCACAGAAGCTACAATCAACCAGACAAGCATCTGCCAAGAGAATATATATACTTTAATCCAATATCAGCACATGCTACAATTGATTTTAAGCAATATAGAAAGACCACAGCTGCTAAAATGAAGGTAGCACTCTCCAGCCTCACTAAATATCAACAGTAATGCGGCTTCATATGCATCAATGAAGTTGAGAAAAATAAGGGAACTAGTATCCCTTCATGCAAAACATTACCATCCCCAAAAGATGATATCATATTCACTATGGCACCTTGATCATAGAGACTAAAATCTGAGTCCATTGACTCCACTTTAACTGTAGTAGTTTTGAAAAACTACAACTTAACCTGTGCAAACAAAGTTCATAAAATAATGTGCTTTCTTTTTGCTTTACGATTAGAAGTATTAAGAATTGCACAAAGACACCAACCGTGACAGTGCTCAACACTCATAAATGTTCAACTAAGACATCAAATTTATTTATTTTTGGTGAAGAAACTGAATAACTGGGAGAATCAGCAACACAGAACTGGCATATAATTAGTTGCATAGGACAGGATGCTACAGAGAGCTGTATTTAGCCTCATATGCGTCTAAAATGCAGAAAGCGTTTCTCATCTATGAGAATCTCATTCTGATTCATTTGAGACAGAATTTTGATATGTTGGCAATAATAAATCGAAGTGGTAAGATACTGAAGATGTAATGAGAAAAGAATTTACCAGAATATCCACAAATCAGATACCACAACATTTTCAGAGGTATACAATGAAAAACACCACTAGGATGAGTAAACACCATGAAATAAGTCGCAAATGACATTCTAATCATTGCAAGATGAACCAACGTCCAAAGATGACCAAGTAGTAAGTGCAAAGGAAGGAAAATTGCCTTGTAGATTTGCACTCTGAAGACTTGCACCAGCTAGTAAAGCACCATGAAGATTGGCTCCAGTAAATTCACATCTTCCCTAGGCAACAACTAAATCCTTAAGGCAAAATTAAGATTGTAAACAATCCAGAGGTTGGAAAACACATTTTAGTGTCTTACTCACGCAAGGTAGCATTGTGGAATATGGATCCTTCAGCATCCACATCCTGGATTAAATTCATGGGCAACAGCAGATTATTGTTAAAGAAAAGGAAACCACGTAATTGTCAAATAGAAAGCTTGACATATTTGAATAAGTGATCTAGATAAAATTCAACCAGTAAGTGACATGACACAATGGATTAATTTTCAATGAACTCACCATATTGTTGGATTTGAACATTAACACGCAAAGTTTGGCAGAATGTCATAGCAAAGCATGGGTCAAGAGATAGAACCATTCTTAAAGAAGAAATGAATGCTTCACGTTTATGACAAACTATACCTACCCGGAATTTTGCACATTGCAAATTAGCTCGCGAAAAGAACACATTTTTGAGACATGCATAGCTGAAATCTACATATGACAGGTCCTGCATACAGTTAAAGAGTAGATCCTCGAATTAGCTGAAAATTTTGACATTCTTGGAAGAAGCTCATTAGACACAGAAACATGCACAACATACCAGCTTGGAAAGATCAAGCCCAGAAAGATTAACCCCCCTAAGTTTGGTTCTTTCTGATTGTGTACACTTGATAATATCAGTTCTTGTCAGTTCCGAGTCCAACTCATCCGTACCCTCTCCCCTCTTCTTATTCACGACAGAATGAATTCCTTCTATTAGTCCCTGAAATTGAGAAAATTACCAGGATAACGTTATTCACGAGGGCAGCCAATTTGTTTAGCACTAGACATGAAGAATATTAGTGACATTTAAATAAATGTCTATTACTAGTTTACCAGGAACATGTATAAATGCAGTCGTTTACATTGCAGGAGAGCATAACGTCCAGCCTACTAGTGGAACTTCAGCACAAAAAAGAAAACAGGAAAAGAGGTGAACAAACTATATTTGCAGCAAGAATGGAAGATTCTCAGGCACATCAGGCCGATAAATTGAAAGCCGTAAACTTATGCTTCATAGCCTCTCTTGCAAACAATATGAAAACATTTGACGTGCTGCTAAATTTACAAATTGAAAGATGACACTACATCAGAGTACCACTCGTATGTATTCACTTTCGTTTGTGCCAAATCAGACTAAGCAAGCCTTTTCTGCAGATTGACGATAGACCAACTATGAAGTAGTATAAACCTGAATAAATCTCAGGAATACTTAGGTGCACCAACATATAAAAACATGTATGTAAGGATTACTAACCAGCAGTTGATAATATTCTGCCTCACGCAGAAGCTCCGAGTAGTGAGAGTCTGATAGAGTGGGAATGACACCATCCCTTAACCAGTTTAGAATATGTCTGAAGTGTTTCCCATCTCGATCCACAAAAACATATCCCTGGAAAAAGTTTGCCTGCATTAGCCAGTCCCATTCAAAAAGTGTAACAAGCTCAATGCAATCCACTTCCAGCACAAAGAGTGGGCGACTGCAGTTTAGTGAGATTGACATAAACAACATTCCAACTTAGACACAGCATTTTCATTCCATCCATAAGCATCCCCTATTTTAATTGGAAGTAGGATCTTTCTCAAGAAAGACAGGTTTTTTTTTTTGGGGGGGTGGGTTGAGGGTGACATGGTTTTTTTTGCAGCTGCGCAATTCATAGTCTTCAATTCTGCCACACACCAACCTTTCAGAGAGATAGATGTCTCTCTCTGTTCAACAATTTAAGAATCCAATTGCTGTCGTGCACAACTTTGTGTTTCCAATACTCCATGCCACTAGTAACCTTTCAATGCCAGACTAGGCATTACAAGGCCACCCCCATAAACTATTCCAAAATGAGAATGCTAGCCCAGTCGGGAACACAAAAGGCCAAGACAGCCAAGTTGATACCGACAGAATATTGTACATAAGAAACAACCCCATAGTTCTTACGCTCAATACTTTGACCAACAACCCCATGCAGGTATCACCATTATGCATGATATGAGGCTAGAATATGCAATCAAAGTCTTAAGTTGGCAACTTGAATAAGTACATTTGGACAAATCTGTGTGGGTATGTGCACAAATGCACAGGTTCATACACACTCGTGCATGCACACTATCAAGCAAATCATCAACAACGTATCAGGTACAAGTTCAACCGCACATGTATATTTCCATCTAGATATTAGATAAAAGCTTCCATCACAGCATACAGAGCCAACTGAGGTTATGATTAATTAACTGGTTGAAGTGGAGCAAGAGATACCCAGTACACACATCACAAGTTGAAGGTCCTGAAGGCAAAATCACAGAAATAGACATATCAATACCTTCCCAGGATCTTGGCACACCACATGGCGCCCACTGAACATAGCTGCTAGCATGGAATCAGGTTCCCGCTGAGTCAGAGTGCCCACAGTTGTGGAAAATTTTTACCACCTGCACGAAGGTTCGAAATTATTCCCAAATTGAAAGCTATCACGCAAGTATTCACCATCCGAGAGTGCAGTGCAACGGCGATGAGCTCCGTAAGAAAAAAAAACAAGTAGCAGCAGCAGTCACAAAACTATCCGCTCGTGACTACCGATCTCCATAGCCACACGAGCTTCGAAGCCCCACCAACAGATCTCAGCCCAAATTTCGGCAGCTCAAACCGCTCTTTTCCACACAAACTTAGCCCATAAGCAATTCGGACTACGAGGCTCGTCGCCAATGCGATCGCTCGGTGATCCCAGAAACACAGTCCGAAGAATACGATCACAGCATTTTCTCCACATACACAATCAGAACGCCTAAGATAGCAATCCAAGAACACACGAAACTTCGAAGTGGATCCCGAGAAGGACCTAGAACTCGACAGAAGCAGAGAGAAAAAAAAAAATCGAGTCCAAAATGCTTGAAAACATGCGATCATACATAGCGAGAGAGAGGAGGGGGACAAGAACAAGAAGAAGAAGAAGAAGAGACGATGATTCTAACCGATGCTGAGGCGAACAATGGAGGAAGAATCGGCAGGTTGGATGCTCATTGCTCTCAGCTTTTATTTTTTCTTGCAGAGAAGATGAAAGAGAGAGAGAAAAGAGAGGTGGAATCGGAGACTCGCGCATCCGCGTATAAATGCATTTCAGCTGGGCTTTTCCGGCCCAAGTATTTCTGTAGCCCGGGAAGCTTCGGCCCAATTACTGCACGTCGTACTTCATATTTGTTGCTTGAAATTACTTAGACAGATATCAATTAAATAATCGTTTGAATCAAATATTATTGTAAATTTCCAACTTTCATAAGTATGATCATCTATTGAAAATTTATATTTCACAGGTAATGGCTCCATCATTTCATCATTAAACATTTGTGACTCTACGTTTACAAATTCGTAAGATTTTCCAATCTCGAGTGACGACAGAGAATAAGGAGAAAAAAGAAAAGAAAATAAGGCACCATTCGCCAATGCCGCACAGAGAGCTTCACGGAAGAATTTGAATGGAAATGAACAGTTAAAGGTTACATAGAATTCGCAAATATCGCAATTACAAAATGATCGATCGTGTCTTGGGCTCCGCTTGCTTCGCCGGAAATGATTGATACAAGAAATAATTTGAGGAAATATTCTTAAAATATATATGAGATTAAGCAAATTCCACGAATATCATTCTTTTAATTTTAAGGGAAAATGTCAAATCCATTCAAATGCACTTATAACTATATTTTGCGCAAAAAAAAATTTGAGAATATATTTTTTTTTTTTGTGGAATGTGAGGATTTCTTGTAACATGATCAAATTTGCGAATTTTCACGTGAGATCAAGCCAAAAACGCGACCCCGAAGCAGCTTAGCCAGCACGGATAGGGAAGCGCGCAAGAGCCTCCACCGGGAGCGGTTGCACCGCGTGGTTGCATTTGCATGGATGTCGCCACGTGGCACACGGGGGCCGAACGACCCGTCGTATTCCATGCGTTGGCTGTTTAAAGCAGAGCGAAAAATCAGAAGCTTTCTCCCTCCTCACTCCTGCAACTTACAGAGCGCGGAGACGGAGAGAAGAAGAGATCGCGAGCACCACGGACGATGGCGACGAAGAGGAAGCGTCTGTCCGCCATTGCAAGCGAAGTAGTCCAAAAATGCGCACTGTAACGTCTCCCGCCGTCACCTTTTTCCTGTCTTTAACGAGATCATTGACATTGCCTTTCGAGTGATGGACCGGCGATGCTCGCCGTTCGGTTTACGGGAACGGGTTATCGACTTTGATTTGCGAGAGCCGAGAGATGATTTGGTGGATTATGTGTTTCATTTGCGAGTTATCCGATGATGATGATGATGATGATGTTGTGTCCGTGATTGTTTCTATGCCCAATCTTGTTCTCTGGCCTACGTTGAGTTCTATGATGCTCGTGGAACTTGTCGAGCTTTTTTCTAGAGTTCAGAGAGCGCGAGCAGTGTTTTCTCCTGCTGTATTTTGAACCCTGGTACGTTTTGCCACAGAATCGGGTCTCGCCTCAGAGAAGTTTCTGAATAAGCTCGCTTAAGATTTAATTAGCGCGCCGCAGAATTTTACTCCCAAAAGGCTTAGGGAGCATGGTGGCGTTGATACATTTTCTAGCTTAACTAGCTCAGAACTCGTTTTGATTTTGAAGGTTATGTATGCATATGTATCGAAGAAAAAAACACATGCTCAATAGTAATCTGTATCGAAAGTAGATCATGGACGAGCTAATCGGATGCAGATAGCCGATGGAGGGATGAAATTTAACAAAGTCGGGCAGGCGAAGAGACCTCTTCGGATTTGTTTAACAGAGAGTTCCCTCTTTGATTCTCGTGGGGATAGAGATGGTCGCAATGAGGAAATTTGACATGGATTGTTTGACCAAGTCAATTTTACTTGTACCGAACTGGACACATTTTCTGGATGTTGATTATATAGTCTCAAGATGAGTCTTTCCAATACTTCTCTTTCCCAACCATCGCACTTTCAATCACGTAATGCAGCTTATTTCAGTGACTTCGACTTGTTTAGATCTTATAAATTTGTTGTTGTTTGGTGAGTAAGTGTATAATAATATTTCCAATGACAACACCATGTCAGGCAATTAGGCACTTCCGCCGATAGAATGGTGGAAGAATTTGAAGCTGAACGGAAGCCTGATTCAGTCGATTATTCTAGAAAATTCATGGAGTTTTGTAGCTTAAAGGCTCTTATCAACATGTATCCAAGTTTAGGTGAGAAGATAAGTGATGGCTCTTTCAGCCGGTTGACATTCGACATGATGCTTGCATGGAAAACGCCTGGTCCTGCTGATGAGGAGCCTGTACTGGTGAGTACCATCTTATTCAATTAACTGTAGGTAGAGGTGTCTGGTACTCTGAGAGAACATTCGAATGTTGAGCCTCTATACCCTGATGCTTGACCATCTGTCAATTTAATGATGCCACTGCATTCTAGACTTACAAGCTGCAATTAATTCTTGTGTTCCACTTTAGGATTATTTTCATGTACATGTGATTTACAGGAGTCCATGGCGAAAGAGAAAGAAGAGAAGAAAAAACAAGTGGTAACATTGGCTCAAGAACATGACGAGATCCCTCTCTTCTATTCAGACCTTATGCCGCTACTCGTAAGAGATCCCTTACGGACTATTTGATGTATTGTCATATGAGATTTCTCCTTACTATATTCTTTTGAGGACTTGACAATCAAGATATCAGTTTTCATTTATGGGCACATTTGTATTTATCTAGGTCGACCATGGGCCTGACGTTGGAGAAGATGCATTTGTGTGGTTGGCATCCTTGTTTCCGCTGGTTGCAGACATGGCCAATGCGAAATTTACCTTTGAAACTCTTACAGCACCTACAGGAAATCGTCTCCATTTTCCTGCATATGATAAATATCTGAAAGAGATTGACAAGTAATGCATCCAAGCTTTGCGTGAATTAGCAAAATTATCATGTGTTGATTTCAAAACCTGTAACACCCCGTGTCCCACATCGCCTAGGGGGAGGTCCTGGGCTAGTTGATAATAGGTTGGACTCCTTGAACTTGCACAACGCGTTTTCCCGGGCTAGTAGCCTGTGGAGGAACAAAGCCGTGAGGACTTAGTGTCCAAAGCGGACAATATTGTGCAGGTGGGAGGCCCAGGCCCGTTACAAAACCTGTCTTAGATAATTGTAGGACTTAGGAGGGGAAACAACCAAGACAGCAGAATTGGTAAATAGTGATGTAAGACTATGATGCTCAGGCAAAGGCCATGGATATTTCAGGAGTCACGACTTTTTGTTGCTTTGAAATTACCCGAACTAGTCATGGACCAGGTCTTGCAGAAATACTTCATTTCCAATCTTCCAACGGGACCATCAGAAATCTCAGTTTTTAATTAATTTTAATGCACTGCTCGGAGTATATCCTAGCTACCATCAGTTGCAACTGGCTGCTACTGTAAACAGCGTGTTCTTAGTGAATGACTTTCCTGAGAAGAAATCTTGAGCCAAATCAGAATCATTTAGTTCCTTCAGACATACCGGTCCCTCTATGCTGCATGTACATCTTTTATTTATCTGCTTTTCAATTCATCAAGGCTGCTTCAATTTTTCTTCTTTGTCTGTGGCATCTTGTGCAGATGCATTAGGAATTTGCAAAAACAGGAGGTGCCAAAGGGTGTTGACCTAGCGGATGATGAATTAATTTTGCATGTCGAGGGAACTGCAAGCACACAAAGAGTAGTTCGTCATATTGGAGGAAAGAGCTGGCCTGGTTTGTCCTGGATTTATACATTTTTATTTTTAGCACTTGAGCTGATCTTTAACCTTACATGTTTTGGTTTCTTGAGATCTTTTATTCTTAAATATGCTTTCCTAGGTAGACTCACCTTGACAAATCATGCTCTCTACTTCGAGGCTTCGGGAGTCATCACGTATGAAGATGCAATTAAGATTGACCTCTCAAAGGACACTGAACACAGTGTGAAACCTGCTGCTACAGGGCCCTTCGGGGCTCCGCTTTTGACAAGGCTATGGTGTACGAGTCCCCTGAAGTGTAAGCTCGGTTCCAGAAGTATCGACCCTGACGTTGTTTCTAAATATTGCATTTCTCGGATTAGAGATGTCCGTTCTAGCACATACAGCATCAAAGTAGAGATTCGGTATTGTAGTGATGACATTCTTGTTAGATCACTGACTATTCAGCTGCATGACTTTTCTTTTTCTAGATCAGAGGGAATTGTTTTTGAGTTTCCAGAGATAACAAGCTCTACAAGACGTGACCACTGGCTAGCGCTTACAAAAGAGGTAATGTTGATGCACAAGTTTTTGTCCAGACATAAAGTGGAGAGCCCATCACAAGTGTGGGAACTGCATTCGCGGACAATATTGGGGATCGTGAGGGCTCCATGCAGCAAGAGAGATGCTAAGGATATTGCCGCCTCTGCCTCGAAATTTCTTGATTTTTGCTTTGTTTGATGAGTTACCAAAGGGTGACTATGTGCTTGAAGAGCTGGCTGAGGGCCTAAAGAAGGGGGAAGCAGACGACCATGCAGTGCTAGTTCGATATTGAGAACTCTTAACATTCAATATGGAGACTCCCAGATACGAAAGTTGAAGAAGCGGGCAAGGAATTTACTGCGGCTAGTGTCCATGATGACAACTACTTCTCATTGCAGACAGCTATCAACAAGGTTAGACAGGAAGAAAAAGAAATTGAAATTGCAAAGGCTACCACAGAGGGGATAAAAGAGGACGGGATCGGTGATAGTGCTGCTGTTCTTATGGTTAGTCTGCGCGATTCAAATATCTCTGTGCTGTACAATGAAAGAATCTGAGATTAAAAATGAGGAAATTAATGAATTGCAATTGCATCGGAACACCTAGCAAAGGACGGCCACTATGTTCTTTGCGTCAGAAGGGGAGAAAACTCTATACTTGCATTTGCATTTATGGCAACGTGGTTCATTCTGCTTTGCTTGCAGGAACTCTTAAAGCAACTTAAAGACGCCATCCTGCCCAAATTGCAAGAAGTACTATCATGGCAAAGGCCAAAGACAACCCTCATTGTAATTGCAGCGGCTCTTGTGATAATATATGAGTGAGTTCTCGTATTCTGACACCTTATCATGTGTTGTAAGCGACACACCCAGTCATGTGCTTGAGTAACAGCTTCGAGTTTGCAGGGAGTGGATCAATAAGGCTATAGCAGCTGGCTTGCTTTGGCTTGTATTGAAGATGCTCCATGTGAGGAAAGAGAGGAAGAATACCGAAGAGAGGAGATTGTAGTGTGCACAGAGTCCGACAAGAGCACGATGGAGAGCAAGTATCAGCTCAGCGTGGGCTACAAAACAGTCCATGACCTGGTGCAGAAAGTAAACATCACACTGCTAAAACTCTGGTCGATATTCTTTGGAGGTCTCCAAAGGTACACTCATTTCTTTATCTCGTGTGGGAAAACCAGTGCTTGGTGTGTGGTAACAAGCGCCGACAGGACCTTTGTGATGGTCGTGTTAAGTTTCCTGTCACATACGGCCTCTGAGAATATTCTAGGATGCATGTTTTCCTGCAAATGAAGGTTTTAACTCACAAGTCTGGGCATCAACGTTTAATGACTTCATACGCATTGCAGCATCTAAGTTCTTCTCACCTTGTTTTGCTGGGTTACAGAATTGAACTTGCTTGATGTATGTTCTGGCATACGCACCTGTTTGTCCTTTTCAACCGAAATCTATGTACTCACTCTTCCCACCGACCTAGCGATGACGATTTCTTCCATTCTGATTGCAGCATGCTGAGATGGTGATGATGGTGTCCTGCGCCAGGCTATTGCTATAGCAGTGATACCGCTGAAGTACATCTTTATGGGAGCCACCTTGCATTGTTTCATCTCGACATCAAAATTGGGGAGGCACCTGCAAGACGACCGCCCGAAGAGACGGCTCAAAGAATGGTGGGACTCCATACCGGCTATACCTGTGCGTGTCGTCGACAGAGCTGAGGACTGTCCTGCTGACGACGGCAAGCGTCTCATAGTGTACAGATAAGCGGTCACATGTCTCATCACTGCTTAAAATCCAAAGATTTCCGTCCTTGGAACACCCACTTTTTTTACGGGTTGCTATGTGTATTATCTTTTTGGACCTGCTAGTGTTGTTGGACAGGTGCAAGCGGGAGCAAAAATCGTCCTCCTAGCTGCCGGCCATGCTTGTTACGCGTCCTGTTTTAACATCAGTTGTCGTGACTCTGGATCGTGCATTACCGAACAAATCAACAAGAGTACCATAAATAAGTAGGAAGTCGTTTCAGAAAAAAAACCAATGTTCAAAATTCTGAGGATAAAACAATTTTCGTATCTCATAAATCTACCTTTTTTTTCTCGAAACCTTCACGAGCTCTGGAGAAAATTGGCTAAAAATTATGCACGGTGTTCACCAGAAAAAAAATCATCTTCCGTCTCAAAGCGGTTGAATTTGCCACATGTTTCATTTCCACCATTTATTTCTGGCCAAAAAAGATTGCCCCTGGACTTGTAAAAATTGATCAAGGCATCTATTATGCAAATTCGCCATTTCATCAGATTTCCCATGCAAGATCAATCAAAAATTTGTAATCCGAAAGGCATCACAGTACATTTTGGAAAGCTTGTCAATTCAAGTTAACAGACGCAAGAACCTCGGCGTAAATTTAACATACAAGGTTGAGACTTATTACATGTAGGTAAAACGCGACTCTGAACATAATCAGTGAGGAAATCAAAGTTCTCTTCGTATCTGCTCTAAAGCAGCACAAGTGAGAGGAAATCTTCTGATTTTTCGCTTGTGCCACGTGGCGACATCCATGCAAATCGACAACCACGCGGTGCGGTGCAACTCCCGGTGGAGGCTCTTGCGCGCTTCCCTATCCGTGCTGGCTAAGCTGCTTCGGGGTCGCGTTTTGGCTTGATCTCACGTGAAAATTCGCAAATTTGATCATGTTACAAGAAATCCTCACATTCCACAAAAAAAAAAAATATTTCTCAAATTTTTTTTGCGCAAAATATAGTTATAAGTGCATTTGAATGGATTTGACATTTTCCCTTAAAATTAAAAGAATGATATTCGTGGAATTTGCTTAATCTCATATATATTTTAAGAATATTTCCTCAAATTATTTCTTGTATCAATCATTTCCGGCGAAGCAAGCGGAGCCCAAGACACGATCGATCATTTTGTAATTGCGATATTTGCGAATTCTATGTAACCTTTAACTGTTCATTTCCATTCAAATTCTTCCGTGAAGCTCTCTGTGCGGCATTGGCGAATGGTGCCTTATTTTCTTTTCTTTTTTCTCCTTATTCTCTGTCGTCACTCGAGATTGGAAAATCTTACGAATTTGTAAACGTAGAGTCACAAATGTTTAATGATGAAATGATGGAGCCATTACCTGTGAAATATAAATTTTCAATAGATGATCATACTTATGAAAGTTGGAAATTTACAATAATATTTGATTCAAACGATTATTTAATTGATATCTGTCTAAGTAATTTCAAGCAACAAATATGAAGTACGACGTGCAGTAATTGGGCCGAAGCTTCCCGGGCTACAGAAATACTTGGGCCGGAAAAGCCCAGCTGAAATGCATTTATACGCGGATGCGCGAGTCTCCGATTCCACCTCTCTTTTCTCTCTCTCTTTCATCTTCTCTGCAAGAAAAAATAAAAGCTGAGAGCAATGAGCATCCAACCTGCCGATTCTTCCTCCATTGTTCGCCTCAGCATCGGTTAGAATCATCGTCTCTTCTTCTTCTTCTTCTTGTTCTTGTCCCCCTCCTCTCTCTCGCTATGTATGATCGCATGTTTTCAAGCATTTTGGACTCGATTTTTTTTTTTCTCTCTGCTTCTGTCGAGTTCTAGGTCCTTCTCGGGATCCACTTCGAAGTTTCGTGTGTTCTTGGATTGCTATCTTAGGCGTTCTGATTGTGTATGTGGAGAAAATGCTGTGATCGTATTCTTCGGACTGTGTTTCTGGGATCACCGAGCGATCGCATTGGCGACGAGCCTCGTAGTCCGAATTGCTTATGGGCTAAGTTTGTGTGGAAAAGAGCGGTTTGAGCTGCCGAAATTTGGGCTGAGATCTGTTGGTGGGGCTTCGAAGCTCGTGTGGCTATGGAGATCGGTAGTCACGAGCGGATAGTTTTGTGACTGCTGCTGCTACTTGTTTTTTTTTCTTACGGAGCTCATCGCCGTTGCACTGCACTCTCGGATGGTGAATACTTGCGTGATAGCTTTCAATTTGGGAATAATTTCGAACCTTCGTGCAGGTGGTAAAAATTTTCCACAACTGTGGGCACTCTGACTCAGCGGGAACCTGATTCCATGCTAGCAGCTATGTTCAGTGGGCGCCATGTGGTGTGCCAAGATCCTGGGAAGGTATTGATATGTCTATTTCTGTGATTTTGCCTTCAGGGACCTTCAACTTGTGATGTGTGTACTGGGTATCTCTTGCTCCACTTCAACCAGTTAATTAATCATAACCTCAGTTGGCTCTGTATGCTGTGATGGAAGCTTTTATCTAATATCTAGATGGAAATATACATGTGCGGTTGAACTTGTACCTGATACGTTGTTGATGATTTGCTTGATAGTGTGCATGCACGAGTGTGTATGAACCTGTGCATTTGTGCACATACCCACACAGATTTGTCCAAATGTACTTATTCAAGTTGCCAACTTAAGACTTTGATTGCATATTCTAGCCTCATATCATGCATAATGGTGATACCTGCATGGGGTTGTTGGTCAAAGTATTGAGCGTAAGAACTATGGGGTTGTTTCTTATGTACAATATTCTGTCGGTATCAACTTGGCTGTCTTGGCCTTTTGTGTTCC
Organism: Psidium friedrichsthalianum; assembly: GCA_019149425.1. Lineage (NCBI taxonomy): Eukaryota > Viridiplantae > Streptophyta > Magnoliopsida > Myrtales > Myrtaceae > Psidium > Psidium friedrichsthalianum. Next base: position 33,882 of record JAGVVM010004081.1, read on the forward strand.
CGACTGGGCTAGCATTCTCATTTTGGAATAGTTTATGGGGGTGGCCTTGTAATGCCTAGTCTGGCATTGAAAGGTTACTAGTGGCATGGAGTATTGGAAACACAAAGTTGTGCACGACAGCAATTGGATTCTTAAATTGTTGAACAGAGAGAGACATCTATCTCTCTGAAAGGTTGGTGTGTGGCAGAATTGAAGACTATGAATTGCGCAGCTGCAAAAAAAACCATGTCACCCTCAACCCACCCCCCCCAAAAAAAAAAACCTGTCTTTCTTGAGAAAGATCCTACTTCCAATTAAAATAGGGGATGCTTATGGATGGAATGAAAATGCTGTGTCTAAGTTGGAATGTTGTTTATGTCAATCTCACTAAACTGCAGTCGCCCACTCTTTGTGCTGGAAGTGGATTGCATTGAGCTTGTTACACTTTTTGAATGGGACTGGCTAATGCAGGCAAACTTTTTCCAGGGATATGTTTTTGTGGATCGAGATGGGAAACACTTCAGACATATTCTAAACTGGTTAAGGGATGGTGTCATTCCCACTCTATCAGACTCTCACTACTCGGAGCTTCTGCGTGAGGCAGAATATTATCAACTGCTGGTTAGTAATCCTTACATACATGTTTTTATATGTTGGTGCACCTAAGTATTCCTGAGATTTATTCAGGTTTATACTACTTCATAGTTGGTCTATCGTCAATCTGCAGAAAAGGCTTGCTTAGTCTGATTTGGCACAAACGAAAGTGAATACATACGAGTGGTACTCTGATGTAGTGTCATCTTTCAATTTGTAAATTTAGCAGCACGTCAAATGTTTTCATATTGTTTGCAAGAGAGGCTATGAAGCATAAGTTTACGGCTTTCAATTTATCGGCCTGATGTGCCTGAGAATCTTCCATTCTTGCTGCAAATATAGTTTGTTCACCTCTTTTCCTGTTTCTTTTTTGTGCTGAAGTTCCACTAGTAGGCTGGACGTTATGCTCTCCTGCAATGTAAACGACTGCATTTATACATGTTCCTGGTAAACTAGTAATAGACATTTATTTAAATGTCACTAATATTCTTCATGTCTAGTGCTAAACAAATTGGCTGCCCTCGTGAATAACGTTATCCTGGTAATTTTCTCAATTTCAGGGACTAATAGAAGGAATTCATTCTGTCGTGAATAAGAAGAGGGGAGAGGGTACGGATGAGTTGGACTCGGAACTGACAAGAACTGATATTATCAAGTGTACACAATCAGAAAGAACCAAACTTAGGGGGGTTAATCTTTCTGGGCTTGATCTTTCCAAGCTGGTATGTTGTGCATGTTTCTGTGTCTAATGAGCTTCTTCCAAGAATGTCAAAATTTTCAGCTAATTCGAGGATCTACTCTTTAACTGTATGCAGGACCTGTCATATGTAGATTTCAGCTATGCATGTCTCAAAAATGTGTTCTTTTCGCGAGCTAATTTGCAATGTGCAAAATTCCGGGTAGGTATAGTTTGTCATAAACGTGAAGCATTCATTTCTTCTTTAAGAATGGTTCTATCTCTTGACCCATGCTTTGCTATGACATTCTGCCAAACTTTGCGTGTTAATGTTCAAATCCAACAATATGGTGAGTTCATTGAAAATTAATCCATTGTGTCATGTCACTTACTGGTTGAATTTTATCTAGATCACTTATTCAAATATGTCAAGCTTTCTATTTGACAATTACGTGGTTTCCTTTTCTTTAACAATAATCTGCTGTTGCCCATGAATTTAATCCAGGATGTGGATGCTGAAGGATCCATATTCCACAATGCTACCTTGCGTGAGTAAGACACTAAAATGTGTTTTCCAACCTCTGGATTGTTTACAATCTTAATTTTGCCTTAAGGATTTAGTTGTTGCCTAGGGAAGATGTGAATTTACTGGAGCCAATCTTCATGGTGCTTTACTAGCTGGTGCAAGTCTTCAGAGTGCAAATCTACAAGGCAATTTTCCTTCCTTTGCACTTACTACTTGGTCATCTTTGGACGTTGGTTCATCTTGCAATGATTAGAATGTCATTTGCGACTTATTTCATGGTGTTTACTCATCCTAGTGGTGTTTTTCATTGTATACCTCTGAAAATGTTGTGGTATCTGATTTGTGGATATTCTGGTAAATTCTTTTCTCATTACATCTTCAGTATCTTACCACTTCGATTTATTATTGCCAACATATCAAAATTCTGTCTCAAATGAATCAGAATGAGATTCTCATAGATGAGAAACGCTTTCTGCATTTTAGACGCATATGAGGCTAAATACAGCTCTCTGTAGCATCCTGTCCTATGCAACTAATTATATGCCAGTTCTGTGTTGCTGATTCTCCCAGTTATTCAGTTTCTTCACCAAAAATAAATAAATTTGATGTCTTAGTTGAACATTTATGAGTGTTGAGCACTGTCACGGTTGGTGTCTTTGTGCAATTCTTAATACTTCTAATCGTAAAGCAAAAAGAAAGCACATTATTTTATGAACTTTGTTTGCACAGGTTAAGTTGTAGTTTTTCAAAACTACTACAGTTAAAGTGGAGTCAATGGACTCAGATTTTAGTCTCTATGATCAAGGTGCCATAGTGAATATGATATCATCTTTTGGGGATGGTAATGTTTTGCATGAAGGGATACTAGTTCCCTTATTTTTCTCAACTTCATTGATGCATATGAAGCCGCATTACTGTTGATATTTAGTGAGGCTGGAGAGTGCTACCTTCATTTTAGCAGCTGTGGTCTTTCTATATTGCTTAAAATCAATTGTAGCATGTGCTGATATTGGATTAAAGTATATATATTCTCTTGGCAGATGCTTGTCTGGTTGATTGTAGCTTCTGTGGAGCAGACTTGCGATCTGCACATTTGCAGGTTTGACATCTGCTTGATCTTGCATGGGCAGCTCCTTTGAGTACTTTGGACTTTGTAATTGTATGCTATAACCTATGTTCTCTTCTGTCTTTTATCAGCCAGGAATTTGATGGAATCACTTCCTATATGCCATTTGTATTTCTTCTGCCAATCACTGTTGCCCATAGGCATTGAAAACACTTTGTAGGTCACATGCATGTTAACTCGAAATGGTTGGATTCTCTATTTGAAAGCTTGTCAAGTCCTCAAATCATTCACAACCAGCCTGCTTATTATTTCGAGTCGGTTTTGTACGTTACCTTGCCGTCCTCTAATTGACATCACTAAGGACTGTACAGGTTGCACTGATTGAATAAAATTCAAGGAATTATGTCAACAAGTTTCTGAGAAATTTTGATACCATGAACAATGAACTATTATATCCGCGAAACTTCAGATCTGAATGATACAGGGAAGAATACCGACACTTGGGCTGCATTTGGGAGAGAGCCTTTAGGAAAAACCTTTGTGGAAATGACAAGGACTAGTTTTTTGAAATGCAAATAGTGTTTGGAAAATGTAATAGAAAAATGCACGGGAAACAACTTTCATAAAATGTTTGGAAAAAACTAAATTTGTAAAGGACTTTAGCTATATTTAAAAAAAAAAAAATTGAAGCTCAGCAACCAGCGGTGCTCAGGCGATGGCCGGATGCTGGCAAGCCAGATCTGGCACAGGCGTTCAGATCTGATCTCACCGCCGTCGCCTGTGGGTATGGGTAAAACTGGAATTTTGAAAATTTAGTGATGGCAAAGTTGGAAAACAATCATTAGCATTCCGGAAATGCTAAAAGCTGAAGTAGGGTAGAACTTGTATTGGGCTAAGATACTTTGGAAATGTTGGCTTCAGCTCAAAGGTGTTTGAAATTTCTTGCAGAACACCTCACCTTTGTCAAAGGTCTTTAGAAGCCCAAAGCCCATTTCCAAAGTCCAACCAAATGCAGCCAAAGATCACCTGAATTGTTATAGTTTGACGGTCTCTTGATGTAACTTAGCTGTGATATCTGAAGCTTATGTAATTATCCTGCTGTTATCTATAGCAAAAAAATTGTTTTTTTTGTTTTTGTTCTTCTGTTTGAAGAGGAACATTGAGATTCTTCAGTTTACTGTTTTCTGACTGTTGTGTAGTATAAAGGACCAGTGATATTTACTAAATGCGTGGTATTGTGACAATCCATTCCTAGAGAATTGATGCTTTACTTTATAAACCTTCAGACTGCTGACTTAACAATGCCAACTTAGAGGGAGCCAATTTGGAGGGTTGCCAACTAAAGGTAAATGTTCCTTCCATTGTGATTGAATTTCTTCAAGTGATGGTTACAACCTTGCAATTAACAAGCACTTCGGACTACTTCTATTTGTGTTGCAATTTCGGATGAAAGATTGCTTTTAATCTTCAACCATCTGATATGTCTAGGGTTTAGGTGTATTATAATGCTTCTATTGTACAAGAGGAACTCTACGTAATATGAAAGGCGGCTTGTCTGATTTATCAAACAAAATACATCAATTGGTGGATATTTCTGGCCTTACTTTGTTGAGCTTTTGGTCAGTCCTG
>JAGVVM010004082.1:0-33596 GCA_019149425.1 Psidium friedrichsthalianum
GGTAAGGTTCACCATCACCATCAACCTCCTTCGTTTATCTCCTCCTGCTTCTTCTTGAACCGAAACCCTAACCTGCTACTCTCGAACCTTCCTTGCCCGTCACTCCTCAAATGACCACTCTCTCCTCCCCTTCCCCCGAACCCCAGCAACAGCCCCACCTTCTTAATCCCCCCGCAAACCCTAATCCCACCCGATTTCGTCTTCGATTTCCGAATCCACACGGACCCCACCCACCCTCCTCTCCCCCGTCAGCGAATCCCAACCATCTCCCTCCGTCCATGTCTCCCCTCATGTCCTCCGATTACGACTTCAAATCCGATCCCGCCGAAGGCTCCCCGACGGCGCTCGCGGCGGCGAGTCCTCCCCGTCCCTCTCCTCCCCTGAAGCTCATGCCTTTCTCTCCCGCCGACCCAGAGCCCCGCATGTCGCGGGTCCCGAGCCTCCTCCACCTGTCGTTCAATCAGGACTTCGGGTGGCTTCGGGTGGGCACCGACAACGGGTTCCGGATCTACAACTGCGATCCGTTCAGGGAGATTTTCCGCCGGGACTTCGATTCCGGGGCGGGATTGCGGCCGTGGAGATGCTGTTCCGGTGGCAACATACTGGCCCTCGTCGGGAGCGGGTCGGAACGCCCCTGTATCCGGTTAATAAGGTCATGATCTGGGACGACCACCAGTCGCGTGCATCGGGGAGCTCTCTTTCCCGGTCCGAGGTGAAGGCGGTCAAGCTCCGGCGGGACCGCATCGTGGTGATCCTGCCTGCAGAAGATATATGTCTACAACTTTGGGACTTGAAGTTGCTGCATCAGATTGAGACAATTGCCATCCAAAGGGTTTGTGCGTGTGTCGCAGAGTTCGGGGCAGATGGTGCTCGTCTGTCCCGGCTTCAGAAGGGGCAGGGTGAGGCCATTAGCTCTGTCGCGGGTCAATAGCAATTGGTTGGTTGATTCGCCCTACGTGCTGATATCGTTGCATATTGCTTTTTACAGGTTAGGGTTTGAGCACTATGCATCGAAGAGGACTAAGTTTGTAAGGCGCACGATTCAAGGATTGCTGCCTTTGCACTTTCCCAGGATGGAAGGTTATTAGCAACTGCAGTAGTAAGGGGACTCTAGTTAGGGTGTTTAATACTCTGGATGGGACATTGCTTCAAGAGGTTGGTCCAGACTTAGATGCTGGTTATGTTTTGAAATGGGGAATATTGGTGTGCTGTTTTTAGTAAGCTTATTTAACCAAGCCTGCCATTAAGCATGAACTGAATGATAAAGATCCTGCGAGTTTGGATATCATTGATGTATGTAAATGAACTGGTAAAAGATATCGCTTATTCGGGATTAGGACTCGCAATTTGGCTTTTCTGAGTCACTACGAGTGGGGAAGAATTCTTTTTGAATGGCAGTATCTGTGTAATGATGGTACAAATTGATTTAGTTATATAGGGAGATATGTTTAAACTACTTGGTGATGTGTTGACATCCAACTGACAAATGTTTAATGAATCGAATCTGTCAGTGAGGGATTACGCTGTTCATAGCTTGCAAAGACCATGAGAGTGCTTGTAGTGCATGGTTGTTATGCTAAATAAATATGGTAATCCGATACTGTTCTCTACTGAAACTTTATTGTTCATTAGGCCTTTAGAATTGCAGAAAGAGGACGATTGGTTATCATATAGTCTGGGCAATATTCTACTTTATTTGTTGCATAATTAAGATTCAAAGTTCTTCATGTAGGTAAGAAGAGGTGCAGATCGTGCAGAAATATACAGCCTGCCTTTTCTTCTACTGCCCAATGGCTAGCGGTCTCAAGTGACAAAGGAACAGTGCATGTTTTCAGTCTGACGCCGATTTAGGCTCGCTGAACAATGACAGATGCACAACACATCAGAAAACAATGCGTCTTCCTCCTCCATGATCGGATCACTTTCTTTCATGAAAGGTAATATGCTAGGATTTGCGGTATCTTGAAGTCATGCTGTTTGTCTATGTCATGTAAATGGGCCTTGAAGTAGGCTCCATAGTTCACGTCATGCTAGATCTATATATGATTGGATGAGTTATTGCCGATGGCTAATTGTGTGTCGTGCTGAGCTGACTGAATGTATCTATAGTCAACCAGGATCATCATGTCTTTCTCTCAGACTCGTTTTGCTCTGTGCTTTGCAGGCGTTCTGCCTAGGTACTTTAGCTCGGAATGGTCAGTGGCTCAATTCCGACTGCATGAAGGTTTACAGTATGTTGTTGCTTTGGACACCAGAAGAACACTGTTTTAATTCTTGGCATGGATGGGAGGTAATAACATCTTACGACTCCTCCGTTTTCCTTTTTAATGTCAAGTTGGTCCTGAAATCCTGTAAAATGAGTGCTTTTTATAATTTTTTTTTTATAGCTGTCCACATCCTTTAGTGTGGCTTACTCAAGAGTAAGAAAATAGTACACACCAGTTTTCACATTTAACTAAGATCAATATAATAGAGGGAGGGAACGTTGTCCTTTACCTCTGGTTCCTTCCTCCCTTTAAGCAATGATGAAAGAAAGATTGGATGCACTGCTTTCTCTTCATCCTTTTAAACTTCTTTGTATTCATTAGTGAAAGGTTGAACAACATCTTAAACGATTTGCATTGTAAAACCCAAATCCCACCTTCATCACTTGAAGGAAAGAGGGTGGGAGAAATTCTTCCTTGCACAAGAGCGCATCAATCCTCTATGAGATTCTCAAGGTTTCTTTCATCTCATACGGTGCTGATTTGAGAATCATGTTTGACACATACGCCAACCTTTGTGCAGCTGGAACCTCTCATTTGCATCTTTTGATAAATCCAGCTACTTTATTTGAATGCCTCTATAGTCTGAATAATTTTTTTTTTATCGGATGATGCAGCTTTTATCGATGCCAATTTGACCCAATGACTGGTGGAGAGATGACTCAGCTCGAATACTATAACTTTCTGAAACCTGATGAAACTTTGTGAGGTGAAGTTGTAAATGTCCTTTGACAGTTGCGTGTATATATCTGTAATGCTGGCTTATGACACGAGAATATACCCAATAAGTTGTAAATACATGGTCAGAAAATGGAGGGCTATAGGGATATTGATCACTGCGGGTGGAGTGTATATATTAATCAGGAGGTTCGGGAGTTATTATTTCTAGAGTTATGATAGTAAAAGATCTCAACCATTATGCCTGTTTCCTTTGATTTCTGCTTTACGGCCTTGCCTTCTTTAGCCCGTCTTTGAAAATGATGCAACTGCTCTGTTATAGAGGAACCTCTTCTCGTGAAACCTGTGAGACTCTCTTCTTGGGTCTAAACCCGTGAAACTATCTTAATTGTACCCTTTTCAAAGTCAATCTTATCTTTTCTTTTCATCCTTGGAATTAACTACGGAAATGTCATAAAACGTCACAATTTGATTTATGACCATTACGATGAATTGTTGTAATCAAGCCTAAAATGGCGGAATTGATCAGGAAAAAAGGTATCGTCACGGCACGGTAGTGTGCCTTAGAAATTCTCTCTGATGTAGCCATTCTTTTACAAGTCTATATTCTTGAAGACGAGAAGAGGAGTTGATCCGATTCAATATCGTCAATGTGTAATTCACCCCATTGGATTTACAGGGAAAGTTTCTCATCTTTATGGGATTAAATTCGGAGCAATGGGCGTGATTTGAGGACCCAATCATTGTGTGAGAGGGAGACTATATACACTGGATGTCACTGATGTTCGGCGTGAAATGAATGCTAATTCTTCGTAAAGAATGGGATCATCTCGGGCTCTTGCACGGATTGGGAAGAAGCTCGGGATATATGGTTTGATCATTGTGTTTGGCTTCCAAATCATCAGCGAATTTTAAGCAGTACCCGCGACTTTTGGTCATTTGAATCTGCCTATGCAATGGTCCTTGAGCATCTCGCGTGATATGAACGTATGTCGTTCATCAGAACGAAATTTATGTGCCGTGCATCACGATTCCGAGTCACGTAGTTGAGTCTCGGTCGGAAACTGTAATGTTGGATGCTACAGCTACAAAATCGAATTGTAGTCGTCGAAGGAGGAGCGAAGTTGTGTTAATTAGCATCTTATTCGGTCCTGGTTCTTATGCTCTTAGGGAAGTACTCGCGTTGGAAATACCAAACTCACCCAGGAATCCCGAACCCCCTCGCCTTGCAAACTCCATTCTGCTGACTCGTCGCCCTCCTCTTCCGACTGCAGTCCCCGTCCTCGGTGGAGCGTCGGGAGCCACATTAGCAATACCCATCTCACACATGTCGCGTGGGCCCACCTTTTCGAAAAAAGAAAAAACCTCTCTTCCTCTTTATTTTCCTCTCTCTCTCTCTCTCCTTTTGCCTGACCTCTCTGACCACCCACCCTCTCTCTCCTCCGCCTGATCCCTTTTCCTCTCTGAACCTCAAGCCAAGGTCCCGCCGTTACGGGCCGCGACAAAGAGCACGCTTAAGAGCCTCTGGCAATGGCTCGCTGTCGATTGATCCTATCCGTCCGTTTGCTGATGTCTTCTCCGTCCCGATCACGAAGCCTAGAGAACTTGGAGCTCGACAGCCATGGCAACCGCGAGTTGTGAGCTCAAGCTTCGCGGCTAGGGATCGAGAAAGACGTTGGTCACGGCTTGAGCTCTGCAGTAGTGGCCATGGCCGACATGGCTGCGGAGCTCATCAAATCAGCGTCTAAAGGTCATCCGCCATGGCTGTTGAGCTCAGCAGGTCCGTGGCCATGGTGGCCGACAGCTTCTCGTTTTGGGGCTTTTACATAAATAGGTTAAAAAATTTACCTTTTACAAATTGGGTTTTCGTAAATAATATTTACGGAATCGGGGCTTGTTCGGCGGTGAGGAGCCGAACAAACCAACCCCAAAATAAAAAAATCCCCCCCTGTGATTATCTAGAATTTTTGTAATTTCGTCAAATTTTATAATCAGTTGGAATTGTGTTTTTTTTTTCAAATAATATTACCTTTTTTTATTTTTATTCCCTATTTTTTAGGCTAAGAAATCTATTTTTTTATTTCGGATATTTTATAAATATGGATATGTATTTAAAATTACGAAAATTTGAAAAAATTATTTTTCTTTCAAATTGGATCCTCAGGCTTCGCTAAAGCTTCGAATATGAAATTTTCGGCAATTATAGATTTTTTGTTATAGATATTCTATTAATTTTCTTAAAAAAAACTTGATTTGAGTTAAAAAATTTACCTTTTTACCGATTTAGGTTTTCCGGTGCGTAAAATGCGAAAATCGGGCTTGTTCGCAGGGGGAGGGCCGAACAAGCCCTTGTTCGGTGGTAGTAGTTCCGAACAAGGAATGCACAGAGGGGTGGGTAGGGGGGGAGAGAGAGATTAGCAATCTTCAATTAAATTACAAAGGGGCCCATGGTCTGTACTTGCTGCTTTAGTTGCGAGTTCTTTATTCCGGTGATGGCAACTCCATGGACAATAACACCTTATTCCTTTGAAAATGACAAATTATCGAGCTTTCACTTGATATCTTTATATCCTCAATGGAATTAAACTTTATGTTTAGTACGATTTCTACTTGACCATCCATCATATTTAATCCAATGAAAAATGAAAATATGTTTTTATCATTTATCCAAGAAGACACAAATCGAATTTTTGTTTTAGCTTGAATCTCTTTGATGTTAATTTTGCAACAAATACTATTCATGCTGTTGGAGTAATTAAATATTAAACGACACCGTTAGAAAATTGACCCATTTTAACGGGTCGGTCCTATTTATGATGGTTTTCCCTTTAGACATTTCGAAATGACGATTTGCCCTTACGGCAAATTGTCTCGAAAATTTCAAAAGTTTCCAAAAAAATTTCAAAAATTAGGAAATTGGCCAGTTTAATTGGCCAATCCTACTTTTAAGGATTTTTCTCATCTATCTTTTCAAAATGATGATTTTTCCCCTTATGGAAAAAAAAAGGTGTTCGCGAAAAATAATAGTCAGTATTTTAAATGGTCCAACATGGAAAGGTTTTAAAATAAAATTTTGGCAATTTCTTCATATTTGTAGTCTACGAAATCTATTTTCTTATTTTCGGATATTTCTTAATATGGAAAATAATATTAAAATTTGCGACAAATTCAAAAATTACTTTTCTTCCAAATTGGATCCTCAGGCTTCGTTAAAATTCTAAATATGATTTTCAATGGCCTATAGATTCAACGATGTCAACACATAGCAATATCATATTTATGATGAATTTTTTTGGAACTTTTGAAATTTTCGAGACAATTTGCCCGTAAGGGGCAAAATCGTCATTTCGAAATGTCTAAAAGGGAAAACCATCATAAATAGGGACCGACCCATTAAAATGGTCAATTTTCTAATTTAGAGATTTATGGAAATTTTTAGAATTTTTTTGGTGTTTTTTTTATAATTCTAACTCCCTCCCCCGCCCCCTCCCCCAACTTTTCTTGTTCGGCACTAATAGTGCCGAACAACCCCTGTTCGGCACTATTAGTGCCGAACAAGGCTTTTTTGTTTTTTTTTTTAATTTTTCCTTGTTCGGCGTTAGGACCGCCGAACAAGGGTTGTTCGGCTCCCCGTTACCGAACAAGCCCTACTTTCGTATTTTCCTCGCCGCAAAATCCAAATGGTAAAAAGAAAAAATTTAACCCATTTTTATAAAAGCCGCTCGTTTTGCTGGCCGCAAAGCAACAAAAGAGAGAAAGAGAGAGATAGTGAAGAGAGAGAGGGGACAGAGATTTTTTTTTATTGGGGACCTCTACGAACTCTACGCCGCGTGTTGCACAATAATGGTTATTTAGACCAAGTCACACCACATTTGTATCCAATATTTCTCGCCACCCCCTCCGCTCCTATCATGCGAGCATCGACGACATCGGCGAGGTCATTGATGATCCACGTCGAGGTCACCATGATTCGGAATTTATGTTAATTCTGTATAGTTTTTACCGCTCAATGTTTGCACCATGACGTACATAACCTTTCTTGGGGCGTAAGGTACAGGGATCCGATGGGTTGTCATACTTGGAAAACAAGCAACCGGAAGAAAAGAGCCAAAATGAAGGTTCAAGTTCGCTATTCTTAGTCCATGAAATTTGGATCCATTTCCTCTGCACATACGATGAAGAGGACACATCCCATAGCTCCAGACAATCAAATATTAACGGAAAAACGCAACGGAGGAAGGCGAAAAAAACAAATATTCACATGTCGAAACCACCATCGTCGAACCCGTAATCGGACGCATCCGATATCATGTCCCCGATCAGCATCCCGCCGAGCAATCCGCCCGCCAACCCCAGCCGAAGCCGCCACTTCCGCCTTTCTTCGGCGGCTCCTGGTTATGCCGGCTGCGGGGCTGGTACCCGTATCCCTGGGGCGGGTAGCCATGTCCCTGGGGTGGGTTAACCATATCCCTGGGGAGGATAACCGTATGCGGGCGCTGCATCGGCGGATACCCGTACCCCTGTGGCGGGTAGCCCCCCGGTGGAGGGTACGGCGCTGCCCGTGCATCATATGGGCGTGGTGGGTACGCGGCAGCCGAGCTCGAGGCGGGCGGCGCCGCATGAGCTGGATAAGCCGTGACTGGCCCGTCCATCTTCTTCGCCGCAGGGGGGGCGGCGACGGTGAACTGCACGCCGAACTTGTAGGAGAATTCCAGGACGCCCTTGGTCTTTCCGGGACGGCAGCCTCACGCTGTAGCTCATCGGACTCGGCTTCCCGTCGCCTCCGGCGCCGCCCTGATCGAGCAGTCCCGACGGGGACGACGACCCTGCCGGACGTCCTTGTCGCCGCCGAGGGTGCGCTCGGCCTTGATCTTGAACTTGAGGGTGAGGCGGGCCGGCGCGGGCCGCTGCCATGTCGACGGTGAAGGAGACGGTGTGGCCCCAGCGGGGGGCTGGTGCTGCCGTCGGTGTGGACGGGGGTGCGCTGGTTCCTCTTGTTGGTCTTGTCGCCGAGAGGGAGACGACGACCGTAGACGTCCATCTTGCCCGAGACGTTGACGTCCTTGAGGTCCTTGGCCGACATCACCGTCACCTCCAGAGGCCTGCACTCCATGTCTGCGCGCGCGAAACTCGAAAGATGATAGAGAAAAAAAAAAAAAAACCGGCGATTTTTCGAGAGCTTTTCTTTTTCTTTTCGTTTCTGGGAGATTTTGGGCAGAACGGGGGTGGAGGGCGGGTTTATATTGAGGTTGAAGAAGCGACGTCGGATCAGAGATTTTTCAAATTGGGAGAATCTTTGTACGCGATCCTTTTAAGCGTCGTTCCTCTTACAGGGAAGCGCGTTGTATTACGAACTAATTTAATCCGTACGCGTAAAAGACGAAGTTTCCTATTTTCTGTTTTGTACGCGTAGAAGACGAAGTTTCCCTTTCTGCAAAATTTTTTGTAAAAAAAAAAAATGGGAAGCTTTTATTATATATTCTGATTTGGCGAAAAATCGACGAGATATAGTTCCGGCGCTTCTCGTCATTTCTATTTCAGGAAAAAAAAATCCCCGTTACGTGTTAAATTAGTTGAATATTAGATCATAACGTGATCTAACGATTAGATATTTAGATCGGCTGACGGTGGCATCGGAATCGGAACCGGAATATGGGTCGGCTCTAAATTTTTTCAAGACACGAAGAGGGAATTGTTTCTGTTAAATTTACCCAAGCAAAACGTCAAACCTGATTTACCCTTTCATTAATTTCGTTAAATTGAATTAATATCATGAAAAAATCTCATATTAGCACACCTGTAACAGAAGGAGGGTAAAACCCAAACTGATACGCATCCATCGCCTATCTCGTATCATCCAACTCAATGATTGAACGGTGAAATTAATAAAACTGACAAGGCGTGAATGTGTCATAAGTGCACCAATTGTGTTATCCAACTCAATAATTTAAATAATAAAATTCAACGAAAACTAACGAACGGGCGATTTGCCACAAGTGCATCAATTTGAGGTTAATTAGTTTATCGTAAAGTTTTCATATCATTTGGGATTTTCTCATGACTATTAAGTTAATACTTATAACTCTTCATTTATGCTTTTTCAGGTCATTACACACAAAGGTCGATAGTGTCGAAACTTTGACATATCAATAGAATATTCGATTTTGTCGTTTATATATGAATTCGACAATGATGGCGAATACGACAGAAAAATAGCGATGCAAATGAAAAGATGGAAGCCAGAAAGGAAGGTGTGAGTTGGATGCATGTCCACTCCGCTTTCCCCTTATCCGGATCATCACACCTATGACAAAGGAGGTAAAACTCTAAACAGATACATCTGTCCATTGTGACATGTCATCCAACTCAGTAATTTGAATAATGATACTAATAAAAACTAACGAAGACGAATTTATCACAGGTGCACTAACTTTGAGGTTTCTTCGTTCTAAAAAAGATTAATTTATTGATAAATTTTATATCAATTTAGGGTTCTCATGTTATTATTAAGTTAATACTATTAACTCTTCATTGTATGCTTTTTTGGGTCATTGCACACAAAGGTCAATAGTGTCCAAATTCTTTGACACATCAAATAGAATATTCGATTTCGTCGGTTATGTAATGAATTCGACAGTGGCGGCGAATATCGGCAGGAAAAATAGCGATGCAAATGGAAAAGAAGAAGCCGGAAAGCCGTGGGAATGGAGGTTGGAGGCGCGTGCATTCCTTTTTCCTTATCGCATAAGAATATAGGCACTATAAACAAAATTAAAAATTAAAAAGAATATAGGCACTCTCTTTTCTGGAAATTCCCAAAAAAGTAACTATCCCCTTTTCTTTTCTTTATTTTTTGGGGACTCAATATCTGTGCCTTGATCTGACGTAAGTTTTTAAACTAATCATCTACTAAATCATGAGATCATACTTGTTGTCTAAAAACTAATTAAATAGATAACGAAAAAAAAAAATCAAATAACATGACCCAAAATTTCAAATTTTTTATCTAGTTTCTAGCTTCACCTCCGTTATTCATGACCATCATTCTCTAGTTTTTTTACCCCTCATGGATTGGATCAGCTTATTTTACAGAAATTGTAATATACGAAGTCGATTCCGATGCAAAAAATCACGTGAAAAGTCATCACGGGGATGATTTCGCTATTTTTAGAATATGATCGACATAGCATATTAGACGTTAAGTCGTTTTGATATTTGTTGCCCAATTTAGTCCGAAACCCAAAGAAGACTTCGATGCTTTTTGGAGCATTAGGTTGATATTGGAAACCCCTCTATTCCAAATTCCAAATGGTCATTCCTGCCATGCCACTATTTCAATTGCTATCTGACATTTCCTGATTGAAGTAAGTGTGCCGCGAGTACTACATCTTTTGTACGTCAATCACTAAGTGCATAACTTTTTTTTTCCACTCACTTGAGTGCCAAATCGTTCATTGAAAATGTCCCATGTGGATTTTTACTTAATGTTTTATTCTGAAGTGGAAATTAAAAAAAAAAAGAAGAAGAAGGAGAAGTCCACCGTATGTCCTTCTAAACACAAAACGACGCCGAACCGATTTAGGGTTGCCTTCAATCGATTTGGTGAGAGAGAAATCTCTGAAGCACGTATTAGAGCTTGAAACGCTCTCTCCCTCTCCTGAATCAATCTCCATCCATGACAAATCATGCTCTCCAATTGCAAATTAGGGGTTGGATCTTCCTCAACCCTTAGTGTCTAAAGCAAATCGATCAAACACTGCACTCTATTCCTCTTATTCGTTTATGGTCTCAGAAGGCAAAGGAAGGTCTATAGCATGATGAACCTTGTCACGCAGGCAAAGATAAGTAATTTGTCCGTTTGTGTGAACTGATTAATAAACGATACACTACTTATTCATTTTGGTGTTATTGATAGACCATATAAGTGAGAGAGAGGCGATATGTTGGAGGGAAAATATTAGAGTTTCGTGGTAGAGTATGAAGGTGAGCTTTATTTTATGAGTGTATCATTTTATTCGTTTTGTGTCCACTACTGACAACAAAGTTATTGTTTCAAGTTGTCGTGCCTTGTGTTGTTGTGGTCCTTGTTATGGAAAAAAAAATTGTTCTACAAGGTAAGTGTTGTGGTCCCCATTATAGAAAAATTATTATTTTTTCTTTGGTGCAATGTTAAAGTGGTTTGCATTGTGATCCCTGTTATACAAAAAAACATATATTTATCTTTGGTGCAGTGTTAACAGGCTTGCATTGTGGTCCCTGTTATAGAACTAATTATTTTTTTATTTGGTACAGTGTTAACATAAGTGATGCCACTGTACTTGACAAAGTTTTCTACAATGAGAAGTTCATTATTGGGGATAAAGAGACTGAATATGTTAGTGAAGATGTTGTTTTTGTCCTTATCAATGTGAGTAGGCTGTTATACAAAGAGTTTAAAAAGGATATAGCAAAACATGTGTGATGTAGAATAGGTAATTATATTATCTAGTACTTAGTAAGAGTCTTAAGGATTATTAAATAGATGCATGATGATAGTGGTCTTAGGGATGCTGTTTACTATTTTCTTCACGGTCAATAGCTGTCTATGTATGTGATGGCAATGGAGATGAGGAAGCAATCTTCGAAGCCGGTGTCAAACCTAAGGTGGTGATGATCTGTTTTAGAAGGAAATCTAAGAGTAGAGAACACTCAGGCTTTCCATACAGCTCGTGTGTTAGAACTGTGTAGCACACTTCAAGAACAGATGGCATATTTGATGTTGAAGACACCTGCCTAAGAATCAATAGAATAAATTGGCTCATGGGAAGTTGCATTGTCTAGTGATGAAGATGAGGAAACATTACTGTATAACATTGCCCAAGTGATGTAGTGATGAAGACATTGGCACGACAAGAGAAAAGCGAGGGCATTTGGTAAAGGAAGGAAGCACAACTTGGATAGTAGATAGGGAACTTCTGTAAATAGAAAGATGGAGCTCCTGTGAATGATGGTGATGCTACAAAAAGATGAAAAGTGGTAGGATGATAGTGTAGTTCAGACAATAATGACAAGAAGATTGTTGCACTTTAACTTAAGAAAAGGTCAATAAATGCTCTTTTTCTGATTTAACTGGTTTCAAGTCCCGCGTTTTCTTATCGATGAGATTTAATAATGCAAAACAATCGAGAGAGGCTATCATAAAGTATTCAATCACTTAACACGAGACACAAGAATCTTAAGTCCACTAGAAATACAAAGAATTATATTAGAATGAAGTGTGCACAAGATAATTGTCCATGAATGATATATACTGCATTGGAGATAGAAAACTAGCTCATTCCATATCTGGTCACTCTAGAAGAAGCACAACCGTGGTATTGATTTTCATAATAAAAAAAGCGATAAGTGTGTGGTTGGCCAAATACTTTCTCAACACCATTAAGGCCATGCCAAAAAATGAACAGTACTCAATTAAAACAACTGGTCAGAGAGGAAGTAGGCGTGAATTTTTGGAAATCAATGTAAAAGGGCAAAGTATAAGGGATGAGTGAATTGATGGATGTGCAACAAGCAAGAATATGCACAAATTTGGGATTATGCTAGGGAGTGTAGGTTTTAAAATTCACCTAGTAGAATTCATGTAGAGATTGGGAAGCCGTCATTGGATGATCATGATACACAGTTTGATAGAATGA
This sequence comes from Psidium friedrichsthalianum, assembly GCA_019149425.1. Classification (NCBI taxonomy): domain Eukaryota; kingdom Viridiplantae; phylum Streptophyta; class Magnoliopsida; order Myrtales; family Myrtaceae; genus Psidium; species Psidium friedrichsthalianum. The sequence goes on from JAGVVM010004082.1 coordinate 12,617, forward strand.
TATCTGTTTTGAGGCATGTATAAAGTGATTCTTCAGCTGGCTGAAAAAGTGAGAGGGTTAGATATTGCTTCTTGAAGGTGGGATGAGATGGAAACAACCCAATATTTTTCAATAGTCTAAGCTGTTGCGAAGTAGAAAACAAGGACACTTGGTCCTGATTGCTGAAAAATCCAATGGTTGATCTTGACACTTGATGTAAGTGAACAGGTTCTTACCATTGGCTATTTGTTGATGTAAAGAACAGGTGCTTACTGTTGCAAGTGCAATGATTATGTTGTTGTTCTTTGGTGCAATTGTATTTGGTATAAACCCAAGAAAGCAAGTTCATGGAGCTTCTTATATCTATTGGTATTGTAAGCTGATATAGGTGAAGAACGAGATCGCAAAAATGGTTTAAGAAGGTGCACCTAAGGATCATTTTTCAAAAATTAAGGAACCTAAGTTTGTAACTTTTAAAAAGATATGGTACCTAAGTGGTCACTTTGTTGTTGAATAACCTAAGTGTCAGTTTTAACTACTTTATGGCAATCAGACGATCATTCGTAAAGTTGTTAAAAGTCGCTTTGTCCTTCAAACAACATATGCCAGAATAGTGAAAACCAACAAAAATGCATAATCATTTGTGCCTCTGCTGCACATCATTTGTCATTTATATAGAATATTGCATTTGCACCAAAGAATCATGCACAAATTGCATCATAAAGCAATTTCACCAAATTTCCACCAAATCAACCATATGTGGCCATTCAACCCAGTCAAGGATTTCATTCTCCCCACATACATAGAATCACAAAAAAGTAATAACATTCTTGCATAAAATATTCTAACAATTCACATTTATTGCTCCAAATACAATAACATCATATCATTGTTCCCAAACTATGGTAGATTCAGAAGATCCTTCTCTTTAATAGGATTACATATGCCCATAAATCAAAATAAACCCAGCAACAACAACACTACGAGAAAAACATGATAAATATGTCTTTGATTTTTCATCCTTGAAATTTTCTTTTTCCAGTGGTTCAACAATTATCGCAAACCCTTGATCTCTGCTTCCATTGAGTCGGCATCGTACGACTCATCTATTAATACATGTTGACGTTCATTTCATCCTCGAACTAGCTCCAAAATAACCTCCATTGCTCAATCCGAAAATTTTGCGTCAACTCACATATAAGATAGTTTACAAAAATATGATAAATTTTCAGGAGATCTTATCTCGAATTAGCATGCTTATTGCATTAACAAGGCAAAACAGTATAAGATATCCCCTCAAAACAAGAAAAGAAAGCCCTAATCCAAAAATTGTTCCTAAATCACGGCTAAAGTAAAAAAAAAAATTATTCCTGAAGTGACTGTACTTGAATTTAACCAATTAGCATAGTGCGTTTGTGAATCTAGCAAGAACAACATAATTATAACCTACAAATTTTATGGCAACATCCAAAAGTCTTGATGGATCAACATAAGAGAGTAATAAACACCTAAAATATCCACAATTGAAGTCTTATCTATACTTGGTGCATCCATAGAACCTTCTCCGAGGATTATTTCTCGTCCAAGCTGTTCTTGTTGGACTTCATAGCCCACAATAGCAAAAATGAGGAGCTTCATCTTGGCGTTCCTAGCATTTGATGAGATGATTTTGGCCAATTTAAAGATTTGGAATTCATGAGGTTCGATTCGGTAGGGTTAGAGTTCTTCAGATTTGATTTTGCCCCCAAATTGTTGAAGTAAGATAATGGTTATCTAATAAGAGAAGTGTAATGTCGTTTGGCAATTCATTTGCGGATTCAACATTTTGGCAAGCCACATCGACTGGTTTTACATTCTAATGCCACGTAGGATTTCCGGTGACCCAAATCGCCGATGGCGCTCAGGTGGTCAATTTTTAAGAGACACTTAAGTGAGTGGTAAAAAAAAAATTAACGCTCAAGTGAACGCGGTATAAAAGATGTGGCATTTGCGATGTACTTATCCTTTTTTCAGTCACGCCTCGAATTCTAAACTAAGAACTGCCATAGACAACTTTCTTTCGAATGTGGCGTCTCACTTTGACTCAAGCATTACTCTTGGGTCTTCGTCATTAGACCTCGCGACCAACGAGCATGGGTCCGTAGAGCACCGCGCACATCGATGTTGAGTTTTGAACTCGTATGGAAATTTTGATCGGTCCCCGGAGGGAGCTTGATTAGCATTCGTCAATAATCAGATGATCGAAACGAGATATACAAATCTCAATTAAAGAACACCAATTCAATGCCAGAGAAAAAGGGCAGTACAAATTTATATCGTAGGAACGTCACGAAGATGAATGTTAAAAAAAGAAAAAAAAAAGTAATTGACACTATAAATGCCTGGTAGCTATAACATTTCTCACTTAATTTACTCAATTGCTGATGAGGCAATGACAACCTATACTTCTCCCTCTGTTCACATTACATAGCCCTGACTCAAGCCAAATTAGCCGAAGAACTAAATCTACAACAGATTCATGCAAAAAATCTTAGGGATCACCTTTTTATTCTCTTCACATAAAGAACGGGTTGAATGGGCGAAAAAGAAAAGGAAAAATCTTTGGTAAAACCGTTGCTGTTGTGGCGGACTCTGAAAACTTCAGACATCACCACCTTTTGGGCTTGGAGGTGTTCCGGTGATCCAAGTCCACATTCCGCCGGAGTTCTGCCTCTGCTTTGCCATTAGCGCAGCTTGTTCAGAAGCAGCCTTTTGTCGCTGGAGGAGTTCAAGTTCCTTTTGCAACGTCTCCATCATTTGCAGCTTCTGCCTTAATTCTGCCACATCGACCTGCCACAACATATGGAGCATTACACGAGTGAAAAAGAGAGTAGCCTCATAAATTTTGACTGTTAAATCCAAAGCCTATTTCACATGCAGCAGTCCATGACTCTGATCGGCTCAACTTCCCGGGTCAGTGTCAATATGGAGTTTAGCCTTTATCTACAGGCATTAATATAAATAAGATCTCCCCAGGTTGAAGGTCGAAAAGCAAATTCTATTCCACACCCCGTCCTGCAATGCCTGTTCTGCATTCAGGGTCAACATGTACTTATAGCGGAGCATAGTCAACACAAGTTGGGGATTTCTTGGGAACCATAACGATGAAAAAGGCAAGGTGCGAACTGCATCCAGAGATCATGAAAAATGTCTGGAGGAATTAAATCACTTCTCAGAACTTTGCTATTACTTCTAAAGCCGAGAAAAACTATTCCAAGTGCAGAACGAAGTTAGCAGAGTTTCTAAGAACCAGCAAGTACCTCGAGTTTGAAACACCTTGACTGCTCCGCAGCAAGTTGACCCCGCACGGACTGAAGCTCCTGCATGTGCAATTAGACATGTCAAGCCTTCTAGCCATTCCATTTTCAAGGCAGAGGGGATTATTAAAGATGAACATGAGGACTGATTTGCCTCTGGTAGATGTTCAAGTTGGTAAAACAGAGCCTGTGATATCTCTGCCGTGCTTATTGAGACTTTTGAGTCCATTTAAGTGAAGAATTTCCTTGTTATGCCATCCACACACGACATTCCTATACTAAGATTTGTAGTTTAAAAACCCTATGAATGGCCTTTGCTCAATGAGTCTAACGATACATGATGGACAAAAAATTCTCCACTTTTATCCCCAAAAAAGTCCTACAATGCTAGCGTTTCCCAGAAACAACAGTGGTCCTATCCTCATTATAAGTTAAACAAAGTGCTCCAACAAAGCGATAATTTGTTACGAAGTTGTCCATCAAAGACTACAGTCAAGACATATAAAAACAAGTTATACCTTGTTCAGATCAGTGTTGCGAGTCTCAGCTTCTGAGATTTCTTGCTTTAATTGAAGAGACAACAACTTCTCCTTGTTGAGTGAAGATTCTAATTCTTCTTTCTCTTCCTTGAGGGTTGCTAAAAGATGTTCTGCAGTTCCCTCATTTCTTGATTTCTGTCCAGAATATAAATGAGTAACGTGAAGAAATACAAAGCACAGAATATAGAATATGCTCAAGAAACAAGCACAATAAACTTGGAAATCCAAGGGAAAAATAGTGCACATGGAAGGACTTCTCAATGGATCTGATGGTAGTGGACCTCTACATTTTTAAGATACAAACTCTTAATGCACAATTATTTCAAATAAAAGAGATAACGTAAACATATCAGAATTTGTCAATGATAGAGATCAAGTAGGACCCAGCATCCATCTCCACACCTTCTCCAATTTTCCATATGTAAACAACATAGAAAAGTGCACAACCAATTATTTAAAACATAAACAACTTGACAAACTTGGAAACAATGCGCATGTAGGACATCTGAATGCATCAGAATGCAGTCAACCTCTTATGCCTTAGATAGCAAATGTTTCGAGTCACTTCACCATAACAAGGATTTACTACATGCATAAGAGCTTATCAAGCATTTGAATAAATAGGATTGACAACACCCATACATAACAAAACTGGATGGATTAGTATAATGCGGTGTCACATACTCGGTTGACAATTTATTCCAGCTAGCCTATGTAATTCTAAGAAAAACGCAATATAAAGATGAAATTTCATATATAAGAGATACTCAACACCAATTACCCTGTGATCTTTCTCAATATTGTCCACAACAACTTCCCTTCTTCCATCTTGGACTGCTTCAACCTCTGACTCCAAGTCTCTGGTAGGATTTGTCGCATTGTGCACAGCAGAAACACTGTCAGGCACAATACTTTCGATTGCTTTTGCTGGTAATGTCGATTTGTGGCTTGGTTTAAGAACATTAACCTGAAAAACTTATCGTGTTAGAATGAAAAAGGGAAAGTCCACATCAACCACATAAAACACAAAACATAACGAACCTCATTGTTATAACGCCCATTGTATCCTCCAAAAGATACGATGACATCTTCACTATTATAGGAGCTCACAACCAAACTCAAACCCTGCCGTCAAAGAGCCAGACAACAATTTCATAAGTGAAGTGCTAAAAACTCTTTTTTCCCCCTTTTCTGTGAAAGAAGTGCTAAAATCCTAAAAGTATGTATACCCGAATTCCAGATGAAAATAGTACAATTGTGGCCTTCGTTAAGCAAACATGTGATCACACAGATGAGGGAAAAAATGTCAGTAGAGTTGAAAGTACCTCACTAGCAACTGGAACACGCCCTTCCACAGTGGTCACAACAGACCAAACTAATGTAGACATGTTCAGGACAACGGTTTCTGATACCCCTGCAAGAAGTTTAAAGAAAGAGGAAAAAATCCAGACAAGAATGAAGCATACAAACTCAAATAATACCAGCATTGGGAATGCTCTCAAACAAGAAAACATAATTTCTAATGCAACAAATTTGGTAAAAAGAATTAGTACTCAAGTCCTTAGACTCAAATTTAGTTAATCTAAAATTTTCTGCAGCAAACGAGTTGCTTCATGCAGGGTCTATCATCAATCTTGCTGCACAAAAATGAATGGTTCTTGTGTCACCTAAAGGCCTCCATGTAACAAGCCATACGCATTCTGACCTAAAGCATCAGAGTATCTTCAATGAAATTGTTGTCCGATGTGATTGGCGACCTAATTCTCTTCATCCAAACATTGTCAACCATGGAAGAGCTTTTTCTAGATTTTCCTAATCTTGAACTGACAAGTCCTAATTTCAAACGCAATCATCGTGCCTATTCACTTTCTCTTTAACTTGTGAAAAAGGGAAATCTGTGTCACCATTTTACTTGAAACATCAGTACCAGACATTACATAATCAAAATAAGTGTTGCAGATTCTTACCACTCTTATTGTCACCCCCACCAACTATAAACCAATTCTCTCCAATAGTTACACCTGCATGTCCAGCCCTTGCAGTAGGTATATCACCTTGCTGTGTGGGTCTTGACCATTCCATCTAATAAAGCCCCAACGCTTAACATTAGAAGCTATATTATAACATGAAGCAAGATGGCGTTTAGACGGAAAGAAGTAATCTTACAGTTTGCAAATCAAGGACATGTAGATCATTAAAACAAGTAGCATGTGAACCCCCACCGAAAATGAGGAGATAACGCTCTGCATGCACTGCAGCAGCATGATCAGACCTTGGAGAAGGAGGAAAACCCCTGTGTCCAACATTTTCAGTCAAAATCTATGTAAACTTAAAAGCTTCTTTTGAAGCTAATGCTACATGAATATCAGGAAGTTTTGATATTTCAATAACAATCTGCTACACTAGTCAGGAAAAAAGAACTGTTCGCAAGTAAGTTTGTACAATTGTATGCAAAACTGGTTCATGAAGAGAATCACTGTAACCTTTTACATGACCTTCAGAATATAAGCAACATATGCAAAGAGGTCCCGTAGCAGTGGTGGATAAATTACGTCATATGTCTGTCGAGGTATGATAGATAAGTCTCATCGCTCCCACAGACAGACACAAGAGTAAGGTTTCTCATCAAATCAGCTGAATAAAAAAAAATCAACTTACACAGCATCAAATTCATCCCACGTCATTGTTTCAAGGTCAAGAATATGAAGATCATTCAACAGAGATCTTTTTGCATCTTGCCCGCCAAATATCACTAAGCTAGTACCAACCAGAGTTACTGATTGACCTCCCCGGGACACCTGAAAACAATTGTTTGGGAAGTGAGACAACACCGGCAATAGGAACAAAAAGGCATGTAACAAAATAAATAGACACAGAAGTAACCTTGAAATTATCACTCGACACTAGAGGAGGCATAAGCATAACAAGTTATATAATGCTTTTGCGCATGAGATGAGACAGTGATGAAAAGAGGATATTCATACCGGTGGTTTCCCATAAGTCTTCAAGAATGACCAAGTATTAGTTTGTAGATCAAATGCTCTCACTGTCAACAGAGAGTAGGTAATTTTATTAAAAGAGAGGGTAAGAACTAAGAAAAGCTAACTGCAAGTCAGAAAGTAAACAGCACTATGCACTGATCATCCCAATGGTCATTAACAGAAAACAATGCAGTACAGAAGGCAATATCCAGTTTACCCTGGAGTGTGGATCAATCCGATATGAGGAAGGAAAATGAAACTAATCCCAGCATGATAAGGTACGGAAGGCCTCTATGGAATATATAGACTCGGAGCAAGATATGTCTATATGGTTATGTTCTCCGCAATATGGCCTCTAATATGGCAGATGCTTAGGTTAAATGGGTCGTGTTCCATGCTAAATTAGAAATTTTCCTTTAAGACGCTTTGAGAGTCATCCAATAAAAAATGAAACATGTATTGAGTATAAGTCAGTGTTTCTATAATGGAACATAGGGAACCCTCATTATAGCGATCCAAATTGCTAGACTACCCCAAAATCCAATTTTGTCTTCCAAATCACGCAATGTCGAGGGGCTCATGTACTACTGAATCTGAGAGGGATATACTGCTAACCAATTTACCAAAATGAATTAAATATGATACTTGAAGACAACTGTATATGGATGTAAATATATCTCATACTGTCTTTAGGCCAGCAATTATATATCAAAGTTGTGCTAGGCTGGTACTATTCTTTGTAACCACAAAAAAGATACATACAAATCTAGACTCTAATAGGAACAATGTTTCATGCTAGATCAACATGAGAGTTCCAGTTTATCAGAATTTCAATAATTTCGTTCTTCTCTCACCCTTTAGAATTTCTTTTACGATTTTACTAGTGAATAAATGTAGATGCTTGTACCTTGTATGGTCTCAGAATGATCTTTTGTGTGTCCAGCAACTGAAATAAGCTTATTTTCCCAAGGTATCTACAAGGACAAGGAACAAAAAGTCATTGTCAAAAAGGAATATACAAGGGCCACAAATATCAGTCCGCGCAGATTTAGAAAAGAGTTGGTTTTTGGTCCAAGACATTTAAAGACTTCAAAATTTTCTTAATATTCTCCATTTGGGAGTGGATATTGCTATTCACCCACCAGTGAATGACCAGCACATGGAGCTAAAGGTCTGGATGGTTGTGACTCTGCTGAATCAACCTCGAACCCTGCCTCTACTCTTGACCAAGCCCAGCTCCTCAAATCCAGAACCTGCATTCATTGGGTCATAGGAAACAAGCAGTAAGGGAAGCTGTGGATGTACACATTCAGGGTCTTACAGCCACACCTCCGGGTTAGCTTGATAAGATAAAAGGAACCAGCAATACTGAAAAATTCTGGATATACACTGTGAGAAGCTTGAATGGGCAAAGCATGTATTGTTAGTAATCAATGTATATCTCTAGTCCCATCCATTGACAATTAAGATTACCAGTAAACAAACAGAAAGAATCCATTCATGAGTGCATTATTTGCTTACATGAAGATCATTTAGGTATCGTCCATTGTGGTTTCCACCATATACGTACATCTTGTCTTGAACGATTGCTGCACCATGCTGCAGATGGCATAACCATCAGGTTCAGTATAATTTATTTGTCCAGAAGAGATCACCGTGTCTCAGAGAGAGAGAGAGAGAGAGAGAGAGAGATGTTTACACCTCATAGCGTGCTTTTGGATGTTGACCGGATGTTGGAGGTACAATCCATTGATCGTAGACAGCAACCAGTCCTAGACCATCAGAAACCACATCTTTGTCCTGAGTTTCACTCAGAATTCCATTTTCAGTGGACGCATTTTTTGTCTCAGTAGTATAGACACCATTCTCGACCACCGGGTCAACTTTTTCAGTATGCTGTAAGGTATACACAACGAAACAAATCACAGGCAAATGCAGTGTCATTGGTTTGAAAGCAACAAATTAAAAAAGCTAGCCATGTCCATATGCCAAGTAAACACTATCGAGTGAAAGGTGAATACATAAATGCAGAGGATCTGACTCTACTATCTCGAGTTGAGATTGTAAATTTGATTGCTGATAGGATGAGGCCGGATGAGGTGGTCAACTGATGTAGAGTCAAATGTTGGGAATGACGTAAAAGAGAGACAATTGTGATGTAAGTGGAGGAGCAAGTGGTCATGCCGAAGCATCAAAGATATGCCTCAGACACTCAGCTGAAATTTGTAAAAAAAAAAAAAGGGGCATAGTGGTGGCAGTACCATGGCCTTCTAGTGCACCATCACATTGATCTAGCAGCATAGACTCCCAAATGCCAAACTATTTGGCTGTCTAAATCCCATAAATGACACTTGAATTAAAAGATAGTAGAAACAGAAGGCTATGTGGGACACTATATCTTCTGAGTTCTACATCACCAGTAACTGTCTCCATGCTTGAAAAACCAGCCTATCCTTTCTGTTTTGAAGAAAAAGCTCCTTCAATTTTGCTCGTCCACATTATGCAACATGTAAGTGAGAAGCTTATGGATCATGCAAAGTGCGAAATTCAGAAAAGAAGGGTATACTGACATTCGTTTGCACATTAACAACAGGTTCCGAAAAGGTTCCAGAAACGTTTCAGAAACATAATTAGATGCTCTTGAGTACCAACCAGGATCTTCCTCCTACAACAACCAAATCAACAAACGTTGGCTGTCAAGTCTAAAAAACACCTTTCTCATTCAACATAAAGACAACTATTACTTACTAACCTCCAATATTTTCACAAATAGTCGCATTGCCTCTGTAGCTGCCATGTTTCCTAGGCCATTCCAACTGCATAAACATATTGCACTCATCAGAAACCATAGTTTGCTGAAAATAAGTCTATACTCTGCAATCACATACAATAGAGCTATCAATTATCACAAGTAGCCCTTGTCCTTATCCTTCTGCACAAAATGAAAGTGAAATTCTGTTCAAAACATATAGGAAAAAACATTGTGTCTGAATAACACCATGACGTCATATATGAAATCTTACAGTCTGTGGGATAAGATAAGAAAACCATGTGAAGTTGTTTCCTTTCTGAAACACGGCAAAATGAATGACATGATGCACATAAATATGGAAATTTGAGCATTCCTGAGCTACTTGAAGTTGATTCACTAGTTTTGAGTTTTAATAGTTGAGATCCAAGTCAATTAATTTCAGTTACAGCTGAGAACTTTCAAGTTCAGGAAGCTTTCCAGCACATATGCATTATGAACGAAAGCAAAAGTAAATAGAAGAACTTTCTGGTACTATCCTTTACTACATGCACACTATTTCCGACTCAACCACAAATATAAATCTCAAATTCAATACATCAATTAACCGCTGCTTGATTCAACTCATCAAATTGAGAGGAACCAGTATCTCATATAACGAACACAATGTCAATAATAAGTCCAATCAAGTTAAAGTCATAAATTTGAGGGGAAAAAAAAGTGAATAAATTGAGTTTGCATTAACACACGTTACAGCTCTTTCCTTTACAGAAATAATCATATGGAATGAGGGGAGTGATCATGCTTTTATGTGTGTCTAAGACAAATAGAGGCGCTGGGGTTGTAGCACATACAAACCTAGTCCATTTACTTTGCTCGACAGGGCTCCACCCTCTGGGTTTGGGTACAGTACAAGGTCCAATGGTTGCCTGTATCAGATGCATAATCAACAAGGTGGCACCTCGACGAGTTAATTCTAGGCAAAGTGTTATCAGGATGTACTGGCAGAAAAAAAAATCTAGAATATACAAGAAAGTACAAACTTGTGGTAAATGAAACAAATTACAGATGCTGTAACAATTTCCTGCACGGCTCACCCGAGGTACCAGAGGCTTAACAACAACTACAAGGCACTTCCTCTTTCCAAATTCCAAACTTGTATAAATGAAGGAAATATAAAGGCCAATTATTTCCAATCTAAGCCTATGTACTGCCAATTTCAGGTGAATCCTAACTATTCTTATCTTGTAAGCGAAGCACAATCAAGCACAAACCTATGGCTACAGTTCGCTTCCCAGTGAGGCTGTTGTACGATTATAACAGATGGATCAAAGGCTTTCGACTTAGAGAAAGCTTAGAAGTTCCAATCAAATGATCTAGAGCACATCACAACGTGCAATACAATCTATAATAGAACCGGCAATCGAATGAAGCGCTGCATTAGTTCGTCAACAATTTGCTAAACAGATTCGCAAAGATGAACTTGAACACCGAATCAAATCATTCCAAATCGAACTTCCCAATCGCCAACAATGATACCTCACATCAACTGGCCAAGCTGCGGCGCGATCTCAATTCCAACGGAAAATCCACAAGTTAAAAACACGACACTCGCCTACATGACATTGGATCCGGGAACTACAATCAAAGACAAGACGCGAAACCGCAATTCCCAGCACGCGAATCCAACACATCGGCAGAGCCAAAATCATCGAAATCCGCACCAAACGCATCGGATCCCCCCCCCCCCCCCCCCAAAAAAAAACCGACATTATCAAGGCACCTGTTGGTGCAAGGCGTAGAGGAGCAAGGCGGCGTCGTTGGAGAACTTGGAGGTGACGCCCTTGGAGGAAGCGTGGGGAGATCCGTCGAAGCCAGCGTAGGAAGCGGCGGCGTAGAAGCGCTCGGGGTACGAGAGCCCCGAGCTCGCTCGAGCCATTGCCATGGAGCTTACCCCTCTCGCTGTCGCTCGCTCGGATCGGAGCTTACCGACGGGGTTCGAAGGGAGAGATTTGAGGCTTCTGAAGCTCTCTCCGCGATGGAGGAATCAAATATGCGAACTGGGTGTAATTGGAAAATGAAGGGCTTTTTTTTTTAATTATGGGGAAAAATACATAAAGGAGTTTAAAAAAAAAAAAATGCGAAAAACAAGTTTAGTGCCGACTTAGGATGACGAAAGTGGTACGAGGTTCTCTTCGACACGTGGACGATGTCCCAATGACTCGAGTGGAATGAATTGACCCGATTTTAGATTATTTCTCGACGAAATGAGACACGATTCGTAATTATTACGAAAATTTTATTTTTATTTAACTCAATAAAATTATAAGAAAATCATGGGAAAAAGGACACCTGTTATATATGGAGATTATTTTAGTGCCAAAAATTTCAATCGAAACATTTTATCGCCAAAATTTTTGAAAATGGATTACTTAAGTGCCAACTAGTCGGAAATCTGACGTGCACTTTTTCATTAATATATGACGCTAGTATGGCTCGCTAGAGGTCTACCGTGGCATATTTTTTAAAAAAATTATTTTATTTAAAATAATTTGAAAAAAAAGCTAAAAATTTCAAAAAAGGCTAAAAATTAGAACCGGGTGACTACTAGTGGCGGCCTCGGTTGGACCTAAGCGAGGGCTGCCAACTCTCACCTGTAGCTCATGGGGGTTGCCAGCCTCTGGCCGAGGCTCAGCAATTCACGCTGGCCATGCCCCACCATCACCAGCTAGTTCTGAATTTCTTTTAAAAAAAATTTAGCTCCTTTTTCAAAAAATTCAGCTTATTTTTAATTGCTTTCTAATGAAAATTTATATTTTAAATGAATTTAAATTTTAGCTAATTTTTAAAATTAAATTCGATTTATTTTAAAGTGCAAAAGTCCACGTAGCAACTCACGTGGACTTATTTTTTAAAAAAATGTCATTTTATATTAATGATTAATGATTAATAATACGTGGCAATTTTGACTTGAAAATTTTGTTGGAGGCACCAAAGTAATAGTTTTATCTCCGATTTGGCATCAAAGTGATCCGATTGAAACTTTTGGCATCAAAGCAATTTTCATATACAACTTTTGGCACTAAAAATGTCATTTCCCCAAAAACACGCATCGAGGAGTTGATTTTCGATACATTTAGCATTATTTTCAATTGAATGCCAAAAGCGTAGAAGTTAAGAGCATAGAGGACGAATATTACAGCCCAGCTTCATCCATAAGTTATGTATTATATAACAACCGAAAGAGCATATGGATGTATTTTTCACACACAGGCCGAATTCATGAATAATAACAAAGTAGTCTAAGCGAAAATGATTTATACATTTCCTCTCGCTCCTTGGAGAAAAGAAAAAGACACTCGAATTTTCGATTTGCGATGAATTAACTTAAATTTTTTCATATAGTCATTTTGCTCAATAATGGCTATCCCGTTATTTATTTACACTGACAAAATAAAATCAGAAGTTAGACCTATATATTGAAGCGAATTTTGGTTTTCTCCGTGTCAAGTTATTAGCGTGTCGTGGCGAGTTGCGCTTTTGTTTGGGTCAAACTTGGCCATGCGTTCGATGAGTTTGACTTTTTAGTATGCTGATGGGGGCAGCTCATTACGCTTGCAAGGGACTAAAGCCCGCACGATCGAGAAACCACACCCTTTTCCTTTTCTTATGATAAAAATGATGTGCATAAATGATGTAATATATATCTTATAATAAATTTTTAATGCAACTAGTCTCCATAAACATATATAAATTATGTCATTCACCGGTATTGGATCATGCTCCATGTAAAATATAAAAGGGCGCGACTTTCAATTTGAGTGGGAGACGACCTGATTTGGACACCAGGTCGAACTCTTCTCTGTTATTATTATTTTTTTTAACAATCCAGATATTTTGATCGCCTCACTAATATATTTGAGTAACCAAAATCTCCGGTCTTCCCTGATCACTTAAATTGTGTAATTTGAAAGCAATTGAAATGGTCTCGAAATCGTTCTCTTCACTAGTTTTGAAACTTGATAGTCGGGCTTCTCAAAGCGGAATCCGATGTTGAGCCTTGGCCTAACTTGATTTGCTTAAAGGAGCAGTTTGGATTATGTTCCCCTTTTCTTATATTTTCCAGATTAGGCTCCGAGGGTTTTCTAACTTTTTCTCTTTTGATCTTTCATATTTTGTGTCATTTCTTTGTCGAGTAACACCCCCTCCATATTCATAACACTTTTGGAAATTAATATGAAACCCCCTCACTTGTAAAATGATTAAATATGAGGCTTTTTGGCAATATCCTCCAACGAAATTTTGCTTAGTTGGCTTGCGATATTTGTAAAATGATTAAACATTAGGCCTCTTTTTTTTTTGGCAATATGATCTCATCGCAATTTTACAAGTAAAAAGGAACAACTAGCAAAACTTTGATGAATGTTTATGTGTAACAATCCTCAAATTGGGTAAACATAAAAAGAAATTGTCACAGTCGCGACCCTCGTCAGAGCCGTGGCGTCCCAGGCTCGCCACGTATACTATCGGTTTGATAATTTAATTTAATTGAAATGGCGTGCAAACAAATGAAAATGATAGCACTTTATTTATTTATGGCCAACAGAAGTCGGGTCCATTTTACATACAATTGAGAGATAAGTCGAGTAACATAAAAAAGTCGCCAGCGGCCTCTATTCCACATGCTCGTTTATGCATGAGTACATACATATGTACACCATTGTCCAAAAGAAAACAAACCCAATAACTCCCAAGTTAGTAGGGTCAGTTGATCTATAGTTCCAACAATGTCGGTCAACATTACGCTACAATCACTTACCAACAAAAAAAGTTCAATAATGAAAGTGTGAGACAATAATCTCAGTAAGCTGAATCTCTAAATTCACAATATGATATAAACAATGAGATCATCAATTACGTAACCCATATGCATCTAACTTTTGAGTGATCATTGTTCGATTCACCTTCTACACATACTAAAACAAGGACAATAACAGCATGTAAAGCCAAGGAAGGACGCAGTCACAATCTCATGCACATGAAAATACCATGCATCTCTACCTGACGTCATGAAATCATATCGTCTCGTACCACCTTCGAGACCTACCCATGTTAGGAATCGCACACCAATTCCAGAAAAATAATCCAAGCAAACAATCTACAGTAATAGATATATCAATAAAAGAACAAAATCAGAAGAACACATCAGAGAATTTGTTATCGAAGTTCACCCAAACTTGGGCTACGTCTCCGCGCAGAGGCACTCTGCGAATCCACTAGTCTTCAAGAAAAGTAGGAATACAATTCACGATCTTCTCACAAGATCAGGGCACAAAGAGATTGAGAACACTCAAAGCCGTCACGGCCTCTCTTTTTCTTTTTCTCTCTATTCGCTAACTTTGCGCTTCTCTTTTTTCTTGCTCTCGTGACGGCTACAACCTTTTACATCACTAATATAAGATGTGTATCTTTTAACCTAGAAGCAAAAAAAAAGGAGAAAAGACAAAAAAGCCCTTAATATAATATTTTTGGCTTCACACGTCAACAACCTAGACATACAGCAGGGCCGCCCAGATACACAGAAGGGTCATCCCATAAACTCGATGGGGTATGTGAAATTTTAAGCGCGATATTCCATTTCATGCATTGTACGTAACTCAAGCTCACAATAGGTAAAAACTAGGGGTGAGCAGTTCCAGGTTCCGTACAGGTTCTACCTGGAACCTGGAACCTACCCGTCTATACAGGTTCCTCATTTTGTGGAACCTGAAACCTACCCTGCATATCTTGGAACCTAGAACCTATCCTGTCACAGGTTTCAGGGTCGGTTTCAGGTTCTACCCAGGTTCCACATGTATTCTTAATTGAACGATTATAGTGAATAATCATATTTAATGACCATCGCCTACTGCTAAAATTCACTGATCACAACTCATATTTAGAGATAAAAAATATGAAACATTAACAAAGTAAAAGTCTTAATGATAAAGTGATTTCGGATTACATACTCAACATTGGATATTATGGAATATCGCAGGATGACGCAAAGATATATACTAAGAAAAAATATAAAAACTTGCTCCAGGTTTCGGTTCCAGGTTCCATCTACCTAGAACCTAGAACCTACCCGTTAGAACAGGTTCCCTAATTTTTGGAACCTGGAACTTACTCTCCATACCTTGGAACCTGAAACCGATCGGTTCCATCGGTCCGGTTCTTCAGGTTCCAGGTTCTACCCTGGAACTGTGCTCACCCCTAGTAAAAACGTACCACTCTTCGCAACATTGAATTCTAATGTCATTAACTATAAACAATTACATAAATAGAACTAACTCTAATAACATTTTTCATGCTCCGATATCGAACTCATCTGCCCTAATCTAGTTACTTGCATAATTATTGCCATCAAGCCCTTCGAGTTGGATTCCTCAAGACTTAGTTCTACCACGAATATATTTTTCTTTTCTTCATCCTTTCCCTCTTTTTTCCCTAATACCCCAATCACCAGCCTTTTCACCTTTGAACTCACGACACATTGAAACATCCTTCGGTTTTAACCAAAGACAATTATCAATTTCTATGGGCAGTCCTACTCACCGGACTTGGGACTGAACCATTCATCCTTGTTGCAAGACCAATTCAAGCTGGTCAATCCATTTCTAGACCAAGTCCAATAGCAGACTCACATTTTCCATGGTTCTCTACATTAGACCTACTCACAACAATTGAAAAACTCAGTATTTAGGCTCTGTTTTTTTCACGGAAAATGACCTCTTGGAGGAAAATATTTTTCAGGAAGTCATTTTTCAAGAAAATAACAATATTTTTCGGTGTTTGGCTATTACTTAAAAATGAGTTGGAAAACAATTTCCGTCGTTTGGCAAGCAATTGATTTCCCAGCGGTGACGACAGCTGCCGACGATCGGCGGTGGCGACCGATCGACGACTGGCGACCGGCGGCGGCGATTGTGGCCGATAGCTTGCAACCGGCGGCGGCCGAGGGCAACCGGCGGCGACCGGGGGCAGTGGGCGACGGTTGGCGGCCGGGGACTGACAGAGGTGACCGGCGAAAAATGATTTCTTCTTTTCAAAATGAGAAAAATGTTTTCCACACTTTTCAAAGAGATTTTTTCATAAAAGGAAAATGTTTTCCAGGGTTAGTCTATTTTCCGCCTCCCAAATACCAAAAAATCCGAAAAACATTTTCTAGGAAGTCATTTTCTGTGAAATAAAGGGAGCCTTAATTCCAAGTAAACTGCCTAGTTAATTGGGCCCACCTGGAGCTGACATGCATGTTGGATAAAAGAGTGGGCTTGATAATTAGACTCCATATTGGGCTGGGCCATTCTTACGGAGGCTCGGCTCTTTGTGGTTCGAAGTTGCCTACGGAGGCGAGGGGGGCCTCTCAATCGTTCGGGTCAACCCATGCTGATCCAAATTAGGTCGGGTCTCGATCGCTGCTAATTTGGCTTGAACAATTTATTTTCAAATAGAATCGAGCGTTTAGGCCAAAATTCTCTAAGCCAAATTTCCCTTTTTCTCTCTTTTTCTTTTTTTTTTTGTCGTTCACAAAAGGGAAATGGAGTTGGGCCGCGGTGATCTATTTTGATTTGGCCGACCTCATTTGCCATCCCTCTGCCGCCGTCTATTATTATTATATGGCCCATCGCGTTCGATGACTTTTGTCAATTTAAATCCTAATTCATTCGGCCCAAATCAACTTTCTAATTCATTTCGTCAATTTCTTATTTATTTAGAACTATATTAAGTGGGGTATTACAATTTATGATTAGGTAATGTTGAAATTACAAGTCACATATGTCCCGATGAAAATTTATTAAGACACAGGCCATCTCAATAGCATGGACCGAAGCAGAAAATCCCATACCACCCAAAACTTAAAACATTTCCTTTGTTTTTAAATATCATTTTTTTGAATGGGAAGTAAAAAAAAAAAATAGAAGTGAAAAGAAGTGCTGTTACTTAATTTCTTGCAAAAATTATTCAATCAATTTCCTCAGCCGTTCGCCGGTGTTTTGGCGGAGAGAGAGTCGCAGGGTCACGGCGGCCGGAGTTTCCGGTCAACTCAACTTCCACAGCGACGGCGTCTGCCTGCGAACGATACAGAACAGAACAGACAAACCCAGGGAAAAAAAGAACGCTAAATAAATTAACAAAAAAGAAATAAAAAAAAATTACGCACCTGGAGATAGTTTTGCAGAGCCGATGGCACGAGAGCTGCAAGCTCTGCGAAGAAGACGACTGTCTGTCTGTCTCTCTCTCTATCTCTTCTCCCTCGAGTCTCGAGTGCCATATGTCACTGGCCAACCGAAGTTCAATCAATCGAAGTAGCCGCGACCATACTCGTGCTTCGCGTGGTTCGAGCTGTCTCGACGCAGCATAGGTCGCCGAGCATTGCCGCTACGGGCCCGTTGGAAACCCTAGACTGAGGTGCGTGCGTTCCTCCGCCTCCTTCGCTGTCGCCGTAATTTGGTGAGAGTTTTGCTGGGTTTGATCTGTTCTGGTCGATGATTGTGCCCCTCTTGTGCTCGTGATCTTTAGAATGTGACGAATTGAGGATTTGGAGGCTTGAGTAGTGACGGAATCTGGGATTTGTGTTTTGCTCTCTTTGGCTCCAAGTAGAGTTTCGAATCGGACTCGTGCGTCTTGCCCGCGTATGAAGGGGAGATGAGCTAACGATGTATGCTGTTTCGAGTGTCCCATGGTAGTTTAGGGCACTGTGGACTGACCGAGGACCATGTTGTGAAGTTGTTGTTGCGTGAATTATTGCTGGTTTTGCCTTTTGTGGGTTGGCTTGTGCTGGTTCGCCTGGTTAATTAGTAACAGTAACATTGTAGGTTAGATCGTCTTAATATACGTCTTGTGTCTTTCTGTTTTTAATCTCAAGATTGCTTGTCATAATGTCATTTTCAGATGTCCGAATCGTGTCCCCTCCATTGCCTCTTATTCTGGGATTTGCTTGTCCATGACGCTCTCCTCCTGAGATGAGTGAAAAGCGCTAGGCAGCCCTGTGGATTGATCTCCTAAGCAGTGGGTTTTTGCATATTTATTTGGAGTTAAACTTCATTCTGGAGAAAGTTTAATGGATCATTCACGTTTAGCCTCCGGCAATGCTGAGGACAATGTTGGTATCCCTGATGATATGCGATGCAAGAGGTCTGACGGGAAGCAATGGAGATGCAATGCAATGTGCATGCCAGATAAAACAGTGTGTGAAAAACATTATTATCAGGCAAAGAAGAGGGCTGCTAATTCCGCTTTAAGAGCTAGTATGAAGAAGGCCAAGAGGAAATCAACAGTACAAAGTGATCTATACGTGGAAAGCAAGAATGATGAGCTTGACATGCCATTGATAAACATGAAAACTGCGGATTATCCTCTTCCTATCTCGGGGAAGAAAAGTAAGAATAAGGTGTCTAAGAATCGGGTTCGGCGTTCGCCAGAAACGACTCCTCCACGGAGCTCATCGCGCAATGTTGGAAGGTCTGTGGATAATTCACAAAGAGATTTGACAGAATTTGAAGAGAATTGGAGGTCTTATCAGGCACCGACAGGGAATTCATCCAGGAACAGGTCACAAAGGAGCTATGATACTAGTCCTGTGACGGTGAGTCTTTGTTGGTAGATAGTGGGACTTTGTTATTTATGTAGTTGTTCACATTTGTAATTCATGATGTAGAAAACTGTCAGTGGATTGAGACAATTTTGGGAAACGTTACCTGGAGAGGTATGGGTATGCAGCTCCCAGGTGGCATATTATAACTGAAAAGTTCAACTTCAATGATTGAAACCTTGCGGTCCATTGAGCATGCGTGGACTAACTTACTTAATTGGATTGAGAGCTGGGTTGCTTGGGAGATATTGCATTTACTCTAGGTTTATTATCTCTCTTTCTCCTTTAGTATCCTAATATTTAGGTAATATTTTGCTGTCAGGAATACTCTGACAGAAGCATGGATTCCTCTGAAGATACAGGTGGACAAATCTGTCATCACTGCAGGAGGAATTCCAGAGACAAAGTTATTTGGTGCCTTAAATGTGATCGGCGGGGTTACTGTGACAGCTGTATTTCTCAATGGTAGGATTGCTGTTTGATGTGCGCACCTATCATTCCGTTTCTTCAGCTTCTAATTTGGATTGACATCGTAGGTACTCGGACATTTCTTTGGAAGATATTCAGAAGGCTTGTCCTGCCTGTCGTAGTGCTTGTAGTTGCAAGGTGTGCCTGCGTGGAGAGCATCTGATAAAGGTACTTTATTATAAGGATTGCTGAGATTTGTCTAGATTTTGTTCTTTGAATTTTTTCCCATCTTATTCATTTGTCTCTGAGTTGCAGATGAGAATACGGGAGATTCCTGTCCTAGATAAGTTGCAGTATCTTTACTGCCTTTTATCTGCAGTGCTTCCTGTAATTCGTCAGATCCATTATGAACAATGCTTGGAGATTGAATTGGAGAAAAGGTTGCAGGGTAAGACAGTTGGATGTTTAAGAGGCATTTCACGTTAGATAGTTTTTTCTTGTGACGTATTATCCTTAAAGATGCTCCATTTCTATTCTACAGGACCTGATATAGATCTTCCCAGGGTAAATTGAGTGCGGATGAGCAAATGTGCTGGTAACTTACTACTCTTTGTAAGTTATATCCTTGATTGAAAAATAAATTCGTGACTGTCATGACTACCGTTCACCATTTTCTGAGATACCAGCCTCTGCATCCTTGCTTTGCTGGTTGTCTATTTACATATTGAATTTCCTCTGTATAGAACTTAGCATTCTTTATTTCCTTATGCGCAAAGGCAAGATTCTTTTGATGTTCAATAGGTCTTTTGCGGTTCGATCCATGCAGTGATTGGTGATAGCAACAAATATATGCTTCATTTTTAAAGATTTAGCTGGTGGTTTACTGGATATGTTTCCCTGCAGCAATATATGTAGGATTCCCATTGTTGATTACCACAGGCACTGCACAAATTGTGTGTTTGATATGTGTCTTCATTGCTGTCACGATCTTCGTGAAGCATCCAGAGACAGAGTTCAAGAAGCATCAGCCAATGATCAGATTGGTGGGGATACTGAGGACAAAGGATCTGTAGGTTACGTAAAAGGACCCAACATAAGATTAAAGTTCACAGATAATTTTCCTGATTGGAGAGCTGGAAGCGATGATAGTATTCCATGCCCCCTAAGAAGTACGGTGGCTGTGGTTATCCTTCTCTAAATCTAACGCGCATTTTCAAGATGAACTGGGTTGCAAAGCTTGTTAAAAAT
Source organism: Psidium friedrichsthalianum (assembly GCA_019149425.1). Taxonomy (NCBI): domain Eukaryota; kingdom Viridiplantae; phylum Streptophyta; class Magnoliopsida; order Myrtales; family Myrtaceae; genus Psidium; species Psidium friedrichsthalianum. The sequence goes on from JAGVVM010004082.1 coordinate 33,451, forward strand.
GTGGAGGAATTGGTCGGCGGCTGCAAAGTTAATGATTCTGCTGATCAGCAAAATGAAGGGTCGAGCCAGTCCAATTTTGGCCAGGAAGCTTCCATTCCTATAAAGGAGAGTAGACAGGACAGCTTTTACTGCCCCACATCTCATGG
>JAGVVM010004083.1:0-26706 GCA_019149425.1 Psidium friedrichsthalianum
CCTAGTTTGCCCTGCCATCATCTGTAAACAAGTGGGCATGATGGACTGTTCTTCCGCATTTTAATCTTAGATTCCCGGAGAAAATTGGAGGAAACCTTTCAGGCGTACACTATATCAGAGATGTTGCAGATGCTAACTCACTTATATCATCCTGGGTATGGATCAACACCATATTTTTGCAATCATTTCATTCTGCTTGCTTATAACTTCTTTTCGGTATTTCTTGCCTCACTGCTTCTGTTCTAAAGAATTTGTATTCTAGGAGCCTGAATGTTAATACCATCGTGATTTTCCATCATAATGAGGGAGCATGAACAATGTATCAAAGCAAATTATGGCTAATTGTTTCAACAAAACAATTGTTGGCTAGGAGCCATCCAATAGAATTTTCGTTTTTAGAGAAAAGAAACTCTTGAATGAATTGCTCTAGCTGTTCCCTGGAAAATCTCCAGCTATTTTTGCTGTTCATTTATCGCTGGCAAATAATGGCACACCAGGTGTGCTTGTATGACTTAGCGGCTTCTTTTCTTGTGGTTGTGTGATTCCGTTAGGAATGGGCATCTAGATCACGTTTCCTGTCCTCGCCCTGCAAAGTAAAACCTGCCCCGTGCAAGGCCGGGGATGGGGCAGTTTTGCCTTTGTGGGGCAATGGTGCCACGCGGGGCACTGTGAACCCTTGAGGCAGAACTTTTACTAAAAAAGAACTCAATTCTACCTTTTTTATGGTCATTTTACAACATGCCTCATTAGTTGGTTTTATGGAGTCAAACAAACTTCAACCTTGTCCAACATGAAGATGAGAAACGTGGAAAACAATTGTTTCACCTTGTTTATCTAGAAAACTTCTCAAGCTCTCATCTCTTATAAAAGTAAGACTTGCACAGATTTTCTTTAAGAATCAAAGTTGTTCTTAGGCTCTTCTTTGACTATGATATATGCATGGGGCGGAGTTGCGGTTCCAGACAGTGCTAATACTGGCCCTGCTCCTGTACCCTGCCTCTTGCCCCATGGGGCATTCGACCTGGTCGGGCGGTTTCTCCGTGGGGTACAGATTCCCTGAACCTCATGCCCATTCCTAGATTTTGTAAGCCTAAATTCCAATCACATTATGCCGGACTAGTTTTGTGAGTAAGCTTTTTGTCTCTAAACCAAATGAAGTGTGATAAAAGCTCGGACCTGTCTAGTTCTTGGTGCTTTGGATTTTCTCCTTTCCAAGAACAATCTGACTTGGTGATCAGATCTGTTCATAAATCTTTCTTGGAGTTCGTAAGAAAATTTAAAATCTATTGAGGTACCATAAGCACTGGCCAAAAAAGAAAGAGAGAGCATAAGCTTCATTTTCATCGTCTCTGGATTTTCTGTTGTCCTTACATAACATGGCTTGCTTTAATGCGTCATAGAAGTTCATTCTTGCTTTATAGGAGAAGGCAAAAAAATTGGTTGTTGTTGGCGGGGGATATATTGGTATGGAGGTTGCTGCAGCAGCTGTTGCTTGGAAGCTCGATACAACTGTAAGTTGAATCATATTCTACTTCCAATATGATTGTTGAATCTGTTCAGAAGCCTTGATACGTGAGAATCAACTGGTTTAGCTTGCCTATGTGTACCAGTGTCATCTGTGTTACCAAAATCTGCAGTGACATTGGTTAGGTCTTATCAAGCCTAGGGTGCTTATGTCATTTGGTTGTCCAATTGATCATCTTCTGAGGGCACATTTACTGTGTAGGCATCTTTTGTGATGACATTCTGCACCTAACTTTATTGCATGAGTATCCTGTGGCTTCTTTGACTGTCATCCATATATCTTAACTTTCCAGTTTAAATCTTAACTATTTGAAACAAGATGAATGGTACCGTGATACAGAAGCACACGACCCTTTCCAATCATTGTCAATAGGCAGGTAAAATGCTTCTAGTTTGGTCTAATGAATTGGTGCTAACTCTTCTTTTATCCCGAATTATTTCTTTTTTTTCTCCTAGAAATTTTTGTTGAAGGGAAAAACTAACTCATAATCCCTTCTCTCTCTAAACAGATCATCTTTCCAGAGAATCATCTTTTGCAGAGGTTGTTTACTCCTTCCCTTGCCCAGAGATATGAAGAATTTTACCAAGATAACGGTGTGAAGTTCGTGAAGGTTCTTCCCCGCTTTCTCTACTGCCCAAATTGTGGATCTTGAGTGTGCTCTTTCTTCAAGCACAAGCGTCTTATAGATCATCACCTTTTTTGGCATGTCACTTAGATTGTATGCTCTTGCATGTATTATCGCAAGTGTTCTTTAACTTGCTGAGCATACCAGGGTGCCTCTATTAAACGCTTAGAAGCTGGTTGTGATGAACGTGTCTCTGTTAAACTTGAAGATGGATCAATGATTGAAGCAGACACGGTACAGTTTTGAAACATGCTGGACCTTAATTACCTCGACAAGGAATCTTTCTTTTGGGTTATCGATTCTACCTCCAAATTTGTAGCTAGAACCCTCAAACAAAATTTTGTTGTCCTCCTCTCCTTGGGCAGGTAGTTTGTTGGGATTGGAGCTAGACCTGCTGTTGGTCCATTTGAGAGGGTTGGTTTAAGTACATCTGTTGGAGGAAATCCAGGTAAGGGGAATGTCCAGCGAATCTGCATAATAAAATATCGTCCTTATTGCTGGCAACCTCACTTTTAGCTTAACATTGCCAAGTGCATGATTGAGTGAGGTCGTATTAATTTGACTTTGTCCAGGTCGACGGTCAGTTCAAAACAAAGATCCCTGGAATCTTTGCAATTGGAGATGTCGCAGCGTTCCCATTGAAGGTAGCTTTTCCGAGTTGGCCTCCTCCCCCCCCCCCCCCCCCTTCTTTCTCCCTAAGCTGACTATTTATTTTCGTTCATGATGGCAGATGTATGACCGCATCACACGAGTTGAACATGTTGATCATGCTCGAAGATCTGCACAACATTGTGCAAAATCCATATTGAGTGCGCAGACCCATACGTACGTTTGATTCTTTGTTGTTAGACTGAGCACGTAGGTGCTAGATATAGCATTCTCATTCAATGATGCTCCCACTGACTACGTGCAGATATGACTATCTGCCCTATTTTTACTCGAGGGTGTTTTGAGTATGAAGGGAGCCCCAGAAAATTTGGTTGGCAGTTTTTTGGAGACAATGGTATAAATATGCATTTTATGTATCGCTCATCATGATGTTCTTTCTTTTCTTTTCTTTTTTGTGTGGGTGTATTGATAGTTGACCCTACGGCGTTATTCTTTCTGCAGTTGGGGAGGCCATTGATGTCGGAAGCTTTGATCCAAAGATTGCAACATTCTGGGTAGACTCTGGTAAGGGTCCAACTTTTGCTTTTGCTTAGCAGCATCCACGAAGTATGAATTTCGCTTTTGTTCTATCGCAGGTAAATTGAAAAGTTCTTCTAGAGAGTGGGAATCCAGAGGTAGGTTATATTCTCAAGTGACTAACTAAATCGACTTAATCAGGCTTTAGGTACAAAACTTGGCTAGTCATTTGCGTGCGAGCAATCAATGGATTCATATGAAAGCATGGTATTTTATTGAGCATGGTGATTTAAGAAATTGTAGCATGCATCAAATATCCAAGTGATTGGTTAAAACTGAGTCCGTGAGTTTTCTAATGCATGACTTGGCACATGATCTTATGCTCTCAGTATGGAAGCCTTTGGAAACTTTCCTTTGGCTTGAAAGAGCGCTTGGTCTGGAATATGCAAGGAACTTGCTCGTTAATGATCTCGATATTCGAACAAGTATTTGAAAGACTATGTTACATACTGCATTCAGATTCTGATGTATTTTCAATGTCTAAATTAGCTGGAAAAAACTTCTAGATTTACCCTATGTATTTTCATCAGATTCTTCGAGGAGCATAAACTATTGTGCTGTTCCCTTTTTCCAGTTAAAAGGTCTGAAGGTGGACTGAATGAACATCTACATTAGGAAAAGAGGACTTAAGAGAAGTGATGCGAAAGAAATAGATTCCCCCATTATCTCTTTCCCGGTGCTACTCATGGTGCTATCTCCTCATGCTGTGTTGTTCAGGAATTTCAGCTTCTCCCTAAGCTAGCAAGGGCCAGCCTACTGTCGACATAAGCAAACTCCGAATGCATCTTCAGTAGAGGAAGCCCTAGAAATCGCTCAGAAGTCTCTTGCGGTTGAAGGTGCAGCGTGATCGAGGCATTGCCATAATTCCAATTCATTCTTTGCGCCGTTCACCGGAATAATACCACCGAAAAATGATGGCTCCCTTCTCATGTCCAAATGAAACCGAAGAATAAAATTTGAGAACGACAATGCCTCGTCCTCCGGCATTCTGTAGAGTACCCGTGCTGACATTGGGCGGTTGACTGATTTGAAACTGTTGTGGTGGGTTGCTTTCGGCTGTAATGTATCACAGGCCTGAGAAAATGCTTCTTCAGAGGTTGGCCCAGAGTAGGCAGCATGTTAAGTGATGCGCTCGGCTGTTATTCATTCTAAATGCATTCCGCATTGCATTAATCGTTCATCTCATAATCCAGTACGTCCCTTAGTATGTGAGATGGAGCGAGACGAGGCGTGGCAAAAGATTATGCATAGTTTTAAGGTCTACACGTCGAAATTGAATCATCGTCATAGATTTTCAGTTGCATATGTGGCAGCAGTGTTTTCAAGCCGCCGGTCTAGAATGGTATGATTCTGATATTTAATGTCCGGTCACACGAAAGAAAAAGGGGGATTGAGAATTTAGGATTTATTTGTTTTGTTTGAAAATGAATCGTTGAAAATTATATTTTGAAAGTGATCGATTGCATAACTTGAAATAATTGGTCTATGTCGAAAATACCTTGTGTCATGAAATATTTTTATAAAAGGATGAAAATATTTTGTTTGTTATTTTTACAAGTGATATAAATTATCATTTTTAAAAAAATATTTATTAAATATCATTTCGCATTTAGATTTAGGAAAGTGATTTTTCTTGTGCAGAAGAACTCGTTCATGGTTCATGAAATTTTTTTAGGTGAATTGGTTCTTCCTCAAAATGTAATAAAAATCAAAAAATAACTTTTTCGAAAACATTTTTCTCCTCTGAACTAACGTACCTAACGTCCAGCTTAAGCTCCACATAGATATGGATGAGAGCGGACCACGTCCAGAAGTTGTGGTCCTCCTCAGATCATGCTCGTAGCTTAGGCAGTTTCGACGTTTCGATCTGCTAGACGTTCGATCAGCGCCAGCAATTCCGACTGATGTCATCTGTCCAGTGGCCAGATTAATAATAATTCATTGACTTCCACCTCGACTTCAAGTCCAGTCAAGCGAACTAAAAATCCAAACGGAGGGTTCCCATCGTAGACGACGGAGATGACAACGTCAGCATCTCCGCGTGTGTGAAACGTTTAGTTTCCCGGAGAATTACGTTTCCTCGGCACCCCCCGCTCGGCTTTTCATCCTTTCACATTTGCGATCGAAGGAGAGCATCCTTGCCAGTGGTGGCCGTTTTCAGAGACGATGATGATGATGCAGAAGGCGAGTCGTCGCTTCGATTCCTATTCCATCATCTCGTCTTTTTGTCCCGACTCCTCCCTCGTGTTAATTCGATTTTCCTCGCGTTTGGTATTGAGGCAGTTAATATATTCTAGTTGGCTCATAACTCATGCAAAGATGGATCCAACTGGATATATTGACGATGCACTCTCAACAATGATATCAGAGTCGATGGTTAATTGGTGGCATTGTCACCTTAGGCAATTAAGATATAGCAACTGATTAACACCACACTAATTTTTCGATGTGAGATTTCTCTGACACAATTCTACGCGTGTACGGAACGAAGATCGAATAGGATCAAAGCGACGACATCGCCTTCTGCATCATCATCATCGTCTCTGAAAACGCCACCACTGGCAGGATGCTCTCCTTCGATCGCAAATGTGAAAGGATGAAAGCCGAGCGTGGGGGGCCGAGAAACGTAATCTCCGGGAAACTAAACGTTTCACACACACGCGGAGATGCTGACGTTGTGTCATCTCCGTCGTCTACGATGGGAACCCTCCGTTTGGATTTTTATGTTCGCTTGACTTGGACTTTGAAGTCGAGGTGGAAGTCATGAATTATTATTAATCTGGCCACTGGACAGATGACATCAGTCGGAATTGCTGGCGCTGATCGAACGTCTAGCAGATCGAAACGTCGAAACTGCCTAAGCTACGAGCATGATCTGAGGAGGACCACAACTTCTGGACGTGGTCCGCTCTCATCCATATCTATGTGGAGCTTAAGCTGGACGTTAGGTACGTTAGTTCAGAGAGAAATGTTTTCGAAAAAGTTATTTTTTGATTTTATTACATTTTGATGAAGAACCAATTCACCTAAAAAAAATTTCATGACCATGAACGAGTTCTTCTGCACAAAGAAAAATCACTTTTCCTAAATCTTAAATGCGAAATGATATTTATAAATATTTTTTTAAAAATGATAATTTATATCACTTGTAAAAATAAACCAACAAAAATATTTTCATCCTTTATAAAAATATTTCATGACACAAGGTATTTTCGACATAGACCAATTATTTCAAGTTATGCAATCGATCACTTTCAAAATATAATTTTCAACGATTCATTTTCAACAAAACAAATAAAATCCTTAAATTCTCAATCCCTCCTTTTTCTTCGTGTGACCGGACATTAAATATCAGAATCATACCATTCTAGACCGGCGGCTTGGAAACACTGCTGCCACATATGCAACTGAAATCTATGACAAGATGATTCAATTTCGACGTGTAGACCTTAAAACTATGCATAATCTTTTGCCACGCCTTCGTCGCTCCATCTCACATACTAAGGGACGTACTGGATTATGAGATGAACGATTAATGCAATGCGGAATGCATTTAGAATGAATAACAGCCGAGCGCATCACTTAACATGCTGCTACTCTGGGCCAACCTCTGAGAAGCATTTTCTCAGCCTGTGATACATTACAGCCGAAAGCAACCCACCACAACAGTTTCAAATCAGTCAACCGCCCAATGTCAGCACGGGTACTCTACAGAATGCCGGAGGACGAGGCATTGTCGTTCTCAAATTTTATTCTTCGGTTTCATTTGGACATGAGAAGGGAGCCATCATTTTTTCGGTGGTATTATTCCGGTGAACGCAAAGAATGAATTGAATTATGGCAATGTCCGCGATCACGCTGCACCTTCAACCGCAAGAGACTTCTGAGCGATTTCTAGGGCTTCCTCTACTGAAGATGCATTCCGGAGTTTGCTTATGTCGACAGTAGGCTGGCCCCTTGCTAGCTTAGGAGAAGCTGAAATTCCTGAACAACACAGCATGAGGAGATAGCACCATGAGTTAGCAACCGGGAAAGAGATAATGGGGGAATCTATTTCTTTCGCATCACTTCTCTTAAGTCCTCTTTTCCTAATGTAGATGTTCATTCAGTCCACCTTCAGACCTTTTAACTGGAAAAAGGGAACAGCACAATAGTTTATGCTCCTCGAAGAATCTGATGAAAATACATAGGGTAAATCTAGAAGTTTTTTCCAGCTAATTTAGACATTGAAAATACATCAGGAATCTGAATGCAGTATGTAACATAGTCTTTCAAATACTTGTTCGAATATCGAGATCATTAACGAGCAAGTTCCTTGCATATTCCAGACCAAGCGCCTCTTTCAAGCCAAAGGGAAAGTTTTCCAAAGGCTTCCATACTGAGAGCATAAGATCATGTGCCAAGTCATGCATTAGAAAACTCACGGACTCAGTTTTAACCAATCACTTGGATATTTGATGCATGCTACAATTTCTTAAATCACCATGCTCCAATAAAATACCATGCTTTCATATGAATCCATTGATTGCTCGCACGCAAATGACTAGCCAAGTTTTGTACCTAAAGCCTGATTAAGTCGATTTAGTTAGTCACTTGAGAATATAACCTACCTCTGGATTCCCACTCTCTAGAAGAACTCCTTTCAATTTACCTGCGATAGAACAAAAGCGAAATTCATACTTCGTGGATGCTGCTAAAAGCAAAAAGCAAAAGTTGGACCACCTTACCAGAGTCTACCCAGAATGTTGCAATCTTTGGATCAAAGCTTCCGACATCAATGGCTCCCCAACTGCAGAAAGAATAACGCCGTAGGGTCAACTATCAATACACCCACAAAAAAAAAGAAAAGAAAGAAAGAACATCATGATGAGCGATACATAAAATAGCATATTTATACCATTGTCTCCAAAAAACTGCCACCAAATTTTTCTGGGGCTCCCTTCATACTCAAACACCCTCGAGTAAAATAGGGCAGATAGTCCATATCTGCACGTAGTCAGTGGGAGCATCATTGAATGAGAATGCTATATCTAGCACATACGTGCTCAGTCTAACAACAAAGAATCAAACGTACGTATGGGTCTGCGCACTCAATATGGATTTTGCACAATGTTTGTGCAGATCTTCGACATGATCAACATGTTCAACTCGTGTGATGCGGTCATACATCTGCCATCATGAACGAAAATAATAGTCAGCTTAGGGAGAAAGAAGGGGGGGGGGGGGGGAGAGGCCAACTCGGAAAAGCTTACCTTCAATGGGAACGCTGCGACATCTCCAATTGCAAAGATTCCAGGGATCTTTGTTCTGAACTGACCGTCGACCTGACAAAGTCAAATTAATACGACCTCACTCAATCATGCACTTGGCAATGTTAAGCTAAAAGTGCAGAGGTTGCCAGCAATAAGGACGATATTTTTATTATGCAGATTCGCTGGACATTCCCCTTACCTGGATTCCTCCAACAGATGTACTTAAAACCAACCCTCTCAAAATGGACCAACAGCAGGTCTAGCTCCAATCCCAACACTACCTGCCCAAGGAGAGGAGGACAAACAAATTTTGTTTGAGGGTTCTAGCTACAAATTTGGAGGTAGAATCGATAACCCAAAAGAAAGATTCTTGTCGAGGTAATTAAGGTCCAGCATGTTTCAAAACTGTACCGTGTCTGCTTCAATCATTGATCCTCTTCAAGTTTAACAGAGCATACACGTTCATCACAACCAGCTTCTAAGCGTTTAATAGAGGCACCCTGGTTATGCTCAGCAAGTTAAAGAACACTTGCGATAATACATGCAAGAGCATACAATCTAAGTGACATGCCAAAAAAAGGTGATGATCTATAAGACGTGTGCTTGAAGAAATAGCCACTCAAGATCCACCAATTTGGCAGTAGAGAAAGCGGGGAAGAACCTTCACGAACTTCACACCGTTATCTTGGTAAAATTCTTCATATCTCTGGGCAAGGGAAGGAGTAAACAACCTCTGCAAAAGATGATTCTCTGGAAAGATGATCTGTTTAGAGAGAGAAGGGATTATGAGTTAGTTTTTCCCTTCAACAAAAATTTCTAGGAGAAAAAAAGAAATAATTCGGGATAAAAGAAGAGTTAGCACCAATTCATTAGACCAAACTAGAAGCATTTTACCTGCCTATTGACAATGATTGGAAAGGGTCGTGTGCTTCTGTATCACGGTACCATTCATCTTGTTTCAAATAGTTAAGATTTAAACTGGAAAGTTAAGATATATGGATGACAGTCAAAGAAGCCACAGGATACTCATGCAATAAAGTTAGGTGCAGAATGTCATCACAAAAGATGCCTACACAGTAAATGTGCCCTCAGAAGATGATCAATTGGACAACCAAATGACATAAGCACCCTAGGCTTGATAAGACCTAACCAATGTCACTGCAGATTTTGGTAACACAGATGACACTGGTACACATAGGCAAGCTAAACCAGTTGATTCTCACGTATCAAGGCTTTCTGAACAGATTCAACAATCATATTGGAAGTAGAATATGATTCAACTTACAGTTGTATCGAGCTTCCAAGCAACAGCTGCTGCAGCAACCTCCATACCAATATATCCCCCGCCAACAACAACCAATTTTTTTGCCTTCTCCTATAAAGCAAGAATGAACTTCTATGACGCATTAAAGCAAGCCATGTTATGTAAGGACAACAGAAAATCCAGAGACGATGAAAATGAAGCTTATGCTCTCTCTTTCTTTTTTGGCCAGTGCTTATGGTACCTCAATAGATTTTAAATTTTCTTACGAACTCCAAGAAAGATTTATGAACAGATCTGATCACCAAGTCAGATTGTTCTTGGAAAGGAGAAAATCCAAAGCACCAAGAACTAGACAGGTCCGAGCTTTTATCACACTTCATTTGGTTTAGAGACAAAAAGCTTACTCACAAAACTAGTCCGGCATAATGTGATTGGAATTTTAGGCTTACAAAATCTAGGAATGGGCATGAGGTTCAGGGAATCTGTACCCCACGGAGAAACCGCCCGACCAGGTCGAATGCCCCATGGGGCAAGAGGCAGGGTACAGGAGCAGGGCCAGTATTAGCACTGTCTGGAACCGCAACTCCGCCCCATGCATATATCATAGTCAAAAGAAGAGCCTAAGAACAACTTTGATTCTTAAAGAAAATCTGTGCAAGTCTTACTTTTATAAGAGATGAGAGCTTGAGAAGTTTTCTAGATAAACAAGGTGAAACAATTGTTTTCCACGTTTCTCATCTTCATGTTGGACAAGGTTGAAGTTTGTTTGACTCCATAAAACCAACTAATGAGGCATGTTGTAAAATGACCATAAAAAAGGTAGAATTGAGTTCTTTTTTAGTAAAAGTTCTGCCTCAAGGGCGTTCACAGTGCCCCGCGTGGCACCATTGCCCCACAAAGGCAAAACTGCCCCATCCCCGGCCTTGCACGGGGCAGGTTTTACTTTGCAGGGCGAGGACAGGAAACGTGATCTAGATGCCCATTCCTAACGGAATCACACAACCACAAGAAAAGAAGCCGCTAAGTCATACAAGCACACCTGGTGTGCCATTATTTGCCAGCGATAAATGAACAGCAAAAATAGCTGGAGATTTTCCAGGGAACAGCTAGAGCAATTCATTCAAGAGTTTCTTTTCTCTAAAAACGAAATTCTATTGGATGGCTCCTAGCCAACAATTGTTTTGTTGAAACAATTAGCCATAATTTTGCTTTGATACATTGTTCATGCTCCCTCATTATGATGGAAAATCACGATGGTATTAACATTCAGGCTCCTAGAATACAAATTCTTTAGAACAGAAGCAGTGAGGCAAGAAATACCGAAAAGAAGTTATAAGCAAGCAGAATGAAATGATTGCAAAAATATGGTGTTGATCCATACCCAGGATGATATAAGTGAGTTAGCATCTGCAACATCTCTGATATAGTGTACGCCTGAAAGGTTTCCTCCAATTTTCTCCGGGAATCTAAGATTAAAATGCGGAAGAACAGTCCATCATGCCCACTTGTTTACAGATGATGGCAGGGCAAACTAGAAAACATGCTGCAATTACAGATACCTTGAAGCTGTGCAACCAGTTGCAATTATAAGTGATCCATATTTAAGAAGCTTGCCGGAATCAGTAGTTAAAGTTTGTTTATCAATGTCAATACTTGTCACTGGATCTTCATAAAACATCTGGACAAGGAGAAAACATTCAAAATACTAGGAGCCAATCAAATAGATAGAGAGAGAGAGAGAGAGAGAGAGAGAGAGAGAGAGAGAGAGATCTCAAAAGGAGTACCTCAATCCCTTTCTCTTTGTACCATTCTGCATTTTGCCTCTCTCCCCCAGAACCAACACAAGTGTGAAAACCCTATACCAACCAAAACCCATAGTTTCAACTCTAGATCAAATAGCAATTTGCAGTACCAATGTACTGCAAGCAAAGTTCATCATCTCATGATACATAACATTCTATATCAGAGCCATAGCGTGAATAATTCACAAAAGGACTGGAATCTCTTAATGCACCAACTAGATATGTATATACCAACAGCAAACATTTAGTCAACTAACCAAGTCATCTAAATAGCCTATTGAATTCAAACGTCAATATGTCATATCTCAGAAACCCATCATCCGAGGCAGTATGAAGCAGTAGTCAAGTTGGAACGGGATATAATAAAGCACATAGATCGTACAGGTAAGCGAGCAGGCTTCTTATCTAAAGGAAACAGGTAGCCTTTCGTCAAAGCAGGACGCTCGTATGGTGCATAAGCCTGCAGGAAAGAGAGAGCACAATGTCCATCTGAGACTCACTGCCGAATTTCTCAACAAAAATCATCATACAAGATAGGACAAAACAGCGAAATCACCTCTTTCGATACGATACAGAGCCTTCCATCGGCCATGCCATGCTCGACGAAAGTCCGAGCCGCGTAACCAGCGGCATTTCCACCGCCAACGATCACAAACCTTAAACAGACAAGTCTAAAAACTCAAAAACTCAACCCAAAATAGAACCACGTCAGAGCCGGAAATTAAGAACTCAAAAAGCCTCGCTCACTCTCTGTTCTCATTAGCAAAAGCAGCGGCCACATAGCTCCTCCGGAAGCACCCAAGCCCGATCGAAGCATGCCGCGGAGTCCGACACAGAGCGGGAGACTCGGGACACCACAGGGAGAGCCCGTGCTTCAGCGACACGGCGTTCGAAACGCTCGCCATCGCCTCGCGCAATGAGAATCTAGCAGCTGAAAAGAGAGCAAGCCGCCGTTAGGGATTCGAGCGAAAGCGATCGCGAAACGGAAGCAGCGTCAGCTCGCTCGCTCCTGGAGTGTAGGAGGGGACCTGGAGACATCGGAGGAGAGGAGCTGGTTCGGCTTCGTTAAGTAGATACTGCGTCGGACGAGCTGGAAAAACAATGAGGGGAATCAAAATGGCTCTACACGAGGGGCGAGGGTCGCCAGCGCGGCTATTGACGGCGCGGAATGGTCGCCCATTGGGGTGTGCGAAGAGCGCAGGTGTTCCGTGGACACTGGTCTCGCCTCGATGACTCAGTGAGTCTAGAAGTGACGAGAATCGGAGGTGTCGCCGTTGGGTGTGAATGAAACCAGGGATAATGATACAAAGGATAATAAAATTTTGACTCGACAATTCTCTAAATTTTTAATTAGTCTAGCACGGTATTTAAACTTTTAATTTATTTGATATGATTTCTAAATTTCTAAAATATGTTCAGATTAATCCGTAAGCTTTTGATACATGTCCAAACATATATCAAAAGTTTATGACCATATCATACCAATTTAAACAAATAAAAGTTCAAGAACCGTATTACGCATTGGACTAAATTTCAAGAATTACACTAAACAAATTTGACCCTCTTTGGTTCAGCATTTGCAAGGAATTTCACGGCCCCAAAGTCCTTTGGGAATTTTTTTAATAGCTTTGAGAAAATGTAATTGCATTTTTAAAAGCCTAAAGACCTTTCGCTTAAGGCAAATTCGGACTCACTGTAAATGCTCCAACTTCAAAATTTTCCTTCCATCCCTTGTTGTGCTTTCATAATTACGGAAATATCCTAGAAAATCCTAACCTTTTCAATGAATGTCTTAGTCACCAAAGGGTGACCGAATAAACCTCAGCAAGCTATTGACCAACCCAAACGACCGTCGACGTGGGTTGTGCAATCTCAGGCGAGCTGGGCGGTGGTAGCCTTGGCCTCGCCAAAGTCTCACCGATTGACCACCGATCCTTAGCCAATTTTGAGTTTTTTTTCTAATAAAGGTAAAAGGGTTTTGCAAAATGTGCTTTTTTCCAGCACCATTTTAATCAAATATTTATCCCAATATAGTTTAAAATACACTTTATCAAACATTACTTTCATTTCAAAAAACCCTTTAGCCTAGAGGCTTTTGCGTTTTCCCAAAACATTCCCCTAAAGCAAAACCAAATAGGTCCACGCTATACATTGAATAAAAGTTCAAGAACTATTTACATAATTTTTCGGAAAGTATAAGATTTCAGCAACTTTAATCAAAACTGGTTTGGAAATGTCTTTCTTGTGGCATAATTCATGCAATGTCATTTCGTAAGTTTTTTTTTGTCTTGAAAAAGAAATGGTTGGGACAAGGTTCGAGATTACCTCGCTAGTTGATGGAATGTTCAGTTTAAGGTGCCGATGAAACATCAATCGCCCCGCTAAGTGAGTTCGTCACTCGCAAAAGTCTCAATGCTCACTGGATGACGCAAATAAGTGTTTAAAGCTAATAATTCAACACTTAAGAAGATTGAGATTGTTTGATAATGTTAAAGAACGCCACTTAAATTGAAAAATTTAAGCCTGAAAGCCATTTAATATGGGTAAGTAAGGGAATGACTTTTTAAGGTCGTTCAGTGGAAAAATAGCGGATGACAATCAAAGTCTTGCTAAGTTCACGGGTGACATATACCAATAAGGCAATAATGTTGTCTTCCTATGTTTGGTAAATGAATAATAATATTGAGGCTATCAAATTTTTCAATTCTATTTTCAGCACTTAATATCCTTCTTATTTAAAAATTCAATATTTAGATTTTCAACAGTTAATTTTTCATTTCACGAAACAAGCGCTAAGATTCGAATTGTTGATCATCGTTCTTTCTTATGCTTCGTTTCCTCTGCGGTGAATAATTTGAAAAATATTTTCCTAAAAATGATTACTTATATTGTTTAGAAAAATAAATGGATGACAAATTTTTTGTCATCCATGAAAATGTTTACACATAAATTGTTATCGATGTTGAAAAAAATTTAATTGACTAATTATTTCAGGCGATACAAACATCATGTCAATAAATTATTTTCTAAAACATCGAGCATCTTCATTTAGGTATTGTTTGTTGTCCCTCTGCCTCGGGCTTTCTTGCAATACTTTCTACAACTTGGCCTCATTTTAATGACAATTGTCTAATAGAGGGAATTCTTTTTTTTTTTTATGAATATTTCTGCGACACAAACGGGATCTCTAATAAACAAGGACATCATTAAGGCAATGGCCTCTTAATGACTCGTAAGATAATCGCAATCTAGCGTGAAAAAAGGAATGGATTTGAGGAAACATTTTTCATAAACTTGATTGCTCGTGTCGTTAAGAAAAAATTCAAACAATGCAAAGATATTTTTATTATCAACAATGGTCTATGTGTAAAGAAGTTTTTTGATAATAAAATTATTTTTCTCATTTAATTTCAAGAAAATATTTTTGACATTAGTAATACAAAATAATGAAAATCGGAAAAGAGATTCCACAAATCAAATGTGTACCAGGAAAGAGAGTACTTAAATAAGAATTCAAATCATCGAAAACATATGGTCAAAAAACTACGGACCAAGGTCGAAATCGGAAGATTTTTTGGGCCGTGGAGTTACAATCATTCCGGGCAACAGCAAATTGAAATAAATGGACCGAGCTTCGCTTTCGGCCCAATGGAGAGAGGGACGGCCCAATATCCACGGCCCGTCGCAGCACTGCTATAAAACGCCACCCATGGCTGATTCTAGGGTTTACCGCAACGAGCGAGTCAGGAATTTTGCGAGGAGCCGGGCGTCTCTGCTTGTTGCCGCCGCCGCCGAATCGCTGTTGTCTCCTCTTCATCGGAACCATGGTAAACCCCCCCCCCCCCCCCCCCCCCTCCCCGTCCTTGCGTGCGTGCGGAGTCCATGCTCTCAGCTGGTTAGGTGCACCTGATCGACTAAATAGAGGGCGCAAGAAGACGAACAGTCTTTAAGTTTTCATAGCTCGCGCACCCATCGAAGAAAGTAGTTCTTTTCGGCGCTCATTTGGGGATTGAATTGCGCTGATGAGTTCATTTTTTTGTCCCTTCGCCTCAGATCATTCCAGAGAAGAACCGCCGGGAGATCTCCAAGTACCTCTTCCAAGGTCACTCCTTTCTCCATTATCTTAACCCTTTTTCCAATCCATTTCGATTCAGTGGCAATATGAACTCGAAGTTATTTGGATTGCTTATTTTTATCTATGCTTTGTGTTCTGGTAGTCGTGTTTTGGGTTTCAATATACCTCTAGACTTGCATTCGCGCCGCGAATTTCTAGTCACGCTGTTGCTCGTGCCACGAATTTGTAGACACCATTACTTGTGCTCGGAAGTTTCCTCAGTACCACAGAAAATTAAGGTTTCTTTAGCATAGAGCCCATTAATTCCGGCTTTGTTATGTCTTTAATTGGTTTTGTTGAATATTCTCATTGTTCCTATAGAGGGAGTTTGCTTTGCCAAGAAGGACTACAATCTTGCCAAGCACCCAGAAATCGATGTCCCGAACTTGCAGGTGATTAAGCTGATGCAGAGTTTTAAGTCGAAGGAGTACGTGAGGGAGACCTTTGCCTGGATGCACTATTACTGGTACCTCACGAATGATGGGATCGAGTTCCTCAGGACTTACTTGAATCTCCCTTCAGAAATTGTCCCCGCCACTTTGAAGAAACAAGCCAAACCGGCCGGCAGGCCCATGGGTGGCCCACCTGGTGATCGGCCACGGTAATTGTTATTTTAGGTTCATCTTTAGTGTTTTTTATGTTCAGTTTCAATATTGATCGTGATGATGATGCAGTATACATAGGGGGGGTTATGTTCCTGCTGTTCATAGCCTGTTCCTTATCCTACTTTTTGTAATGTTGAGCAGTGGTCCACCTCGCTTTGAGGGAGGAGAACGGAGGTTTGGTGACCGTGAGGGCTACCGTAGTGGTCCCCGTGGACCTGGGGGTGACTTCGGTGACAAAGGTGGAGCTCCTGCTGACTACAGGCCTTCCTTCGGGGTAAATGCCAATCTCCTACTAGTCGTACTGTCATTATTTCAAGTGATATGTGATTGTTTGTCTAATTTGCTCGAAGTCACAATGTCTTTCTTTTGGTGACTTCCTTACTATTTGGATGGTATAGAGTCTCACCATTGCATGAATGATTTCTAGGACTAGCCATCTATCATGTATACTTCATAGCTCAGGCTTGTGTATTCCTTAGAACGAAAGTTGGACTAAGTTGATTAATGAGGTTATTATGTGTTACCTTGCATAGCTTATCGCATCGTGCATTGCTTTTGACTTGGGCCTGCTCAATAGATGCATCTCGAATTTATAATTTCTAGTATTTACAATTATGATTAGGTTAAACATGTTACGGAAGAGTTATTAGTTAGAAAATGTTATCTTTGTTTTCCAAACTCTTTTCCAACTTTAGTCTTGCACCACTGACTTCAGTGAATGAGGGAAAGATAACTTGAGTACTTACATTAGATTTATAGTGTCAGAATCTTGCCATTAGCAATCTTTTATACAATTCTTTTATACATTCAAGATTAATCTTTGTTGGCCAAAATAACGTTCGAGTTCTGTCATGCAGGGTGGTCCTGGTGGAAGACCAGGCTTTGGACGGGGAGGTGGCGGCTATGGTGCTGGACCAGCTAGCTCGAATCTTCCTTGAACGGTTCATGGCTAGTAGCTTCAGCTGTCCAATTGTAAGAAGAGCTAGACATGCGGCACCAGCAGTTGGTTCAGTTGGTTGCAGCACGTCAGCTGTAGTCCCCGAGAATTGTTATCTGTCATTAGCGGTTTAAGCATTACTTTTGTTCCTCACAAATTGAAGTTTTGAGAATGGGGTCTTGCTTTTCTATTGTTACAGTATTTTTAATTATCGCAGTTGGGTTTTGCTTGAACCTTTGGTTGGCACTTATTTTTTTCATTAATGGCCTCTTGCATTTCACCATGTCTAGGAAATTGAACGCCTCAACCTCCCTCTTGGGATTCTTTTTATACGATTTGAGCTACTCAAATTTGGTAAATTCCTTGCATTTTCAATGAGCATTAGATCCAAGATGTATGATGCAAACCAGTTTTTCTATTGCCGAGCAAGAACAAGAATATTAGGACTTGTGGTTTGACTTACGGTGAGACAGCTGTTATACTTGTTTCCTGGTGAACGATACAGGAATCAGCATGTGATGCGATGATAAAATGAAGTGAAACGAAAATTATAGGAGCTGGAAAGAAATTCATTCAAGAACCTGCCCGAGTTCGATCTGTAAACGGTTTATGTCGAACACGGCCAAAAGGAAACCGTCCACGCAACACAACCAGCACATAGCGTCAAATTCAATTTTTCATTTCGGGCATTAACCTTGACCCTGTAGCATCGCAGGGAATATTACCACCAGTTACTTCGAGGGCGAAAATAGTGCGCAGATTGTTTCTGGCACCGACCCATGAAATTCGAATAGACAACGTTAAGAATTGCCCACGTTTCATTACAACATCAAGCTCGCAATGAGCCCACCGGAAGAGCCGGGGTAGCATCGTGCCGTTGAACTGATGGATACTCCATCGAGGACGATGAACGAAATTAAGGTCATAGGAGGTGAAAATCAAGGGAAGGGAATACACCGTGGCAGGTCGTGCCGGAAGGAGGATTGAGCAGGCGAACGGCATCAGCCATCCTAAGCAGTTGGACAGCATTAAGAGTCGCTCTCTGATTGATTCATTAATTCCATCATCTTCTTCATTGCGAAAAGAAAAAAAGCGGGTTCTTTTCGAAGACCCTGGTAGTGTCCTGTACATTATATATGGTCAAACTCCGTTCGGGAGCTGCGCCATCTCATCGATCAGGCAACATTCTTACAATTTGATGTGGTTGTTAGCGTTGCTAACGCTTCATAAATACTCCTACTCTGTGGATGCTTCGTATCATTAACCATAAACTTCACATCCTCCCCTCGGATACCCACACTGCTCCATGCCGCCTCCTTCCCATCTAATTCCTCCAGCTCAGCTCTCACCTTCCGTGAGTCCTCCCTCGACCTACGCTCGCATAGACATTCGACATGCCAACCCTCCAGGCTTTTCCCAGTGGGTCAAAAGCGAGAGCCATTTCGCTGATTCTTCTGCTACGTCAATGCGGCAATGCATTGCACAAGCACCCAAAAGAGCCCCCCAGACTGCGGGTCCTGGCACTGTGGGCTCGGCCTTGATGAAGGCTAGAGCTTCTTCAAGTTTGCCTGATCTTGCCAACAGATCGACCACACAGGCAAAGTGTTCCATGCTTGGCTCGACACCATATTCTCTTTTCATGGAGTAGAAAATTCTGAGCCCTTCTTCGACCATTCCTGCATGGGCGCATGCTGAAAGAACGTTGATGAATGTAAGTCCATTCGGTTGGATTGTTTCCAGTTCCTTCAACTTGTCAAACGCCCTAACAGCAGATAGCCCATCTCCACTGATTCCCAGCGCCATGATCAGAGAGTTATAGGAAGGCAGATCCTTAATTGCATGTCCTGAAAGACGCTCTTTGCTAAATCTAATCTACCCGTCCTTCCATACATGTCGATTAGAGAGTTCTGTACGAAAGTATCACAAACCAATCCTGTTTTGGTTATGTATCCATGGAACATTTGACCTAGCTGAGATGATGAAGTTTCTGAGCAGGCCTGAAGTATCACCAACACCGTGATGAAATCAGGACGGCTCGGTTCATCGACTCCATTTCGGAGGATCTTTTTGAATTGCCATAAGGCCTCGCTGTAGTTCCCATATCTTGCAAGACAAGAGATGATGGAATTCCAAGAAACGATGTCTTTGACAGACATCCTTTTGAAGAGTTCAAATGCAGAATGTGCTCGTCCATTGTCTGCATATAAATTGATGAGCGAGTTCTCCACCACTAAGCTTGGAAAGGCTCTCTTCTTTATCAGATAACAGTGTATCTGTTTCCCCAGCTCAAGAAAGCCCACACGGCAGCATCCCCGAAGGACAACAGCCAATGTTTCTGGTTGAAGATTCCGGTCCTCGCCTAGGAACATGTACTTGCAGAAAATCTGCATTCCTTCGAAGAAATACCCGTTAACCAAGTACATTTCCAACAGAGAATTCAATACAAAATCATCCAAGCACCAACCCACTTTCGTAATCAAGCCATGTACCCATTTGAAGACCAGAAATTCGTTGATCAAGGAACACGCCCTCAAGACGCTCAGTACAGTTACTTCGTTCGGAGCGATCCCATCTTCTTGCATCCTAAAGAAATAGCTCATGGCCGTCTTCACTTCTCCCTCTTCCACTGCCCTAGAGATAAGCGAACTCCAAGAGACCACATCCCTGCCCTCGCTCTCTCCGACCAGTGTCTCAGCGGCCAAACCTACATCCAGATTTCGCATAAGCACTAACTAAAAAAAACTCAAAAACCGTATGACAAGTCCTTCCTTAACTACCCAGCAAAAAACTGATTCAACCAATATGCTCAGCTTTTCTGCGCAAAAGCCTTAAAAAAAAAAAACAAAAAAAACTCGTTCCACTCACTTCTTGCAATATGCTGATGCCTAGGAAATCACCTTGTCACTTTCTCCGAGTCGCAGAAGGCAGACATCATCGACGTCCACGATACCACCGTTCTTTCAGCATATACTCGCGAACACCTTTAGTAGGCATCGACCACACACCCGCATTTCGAGTAGAATTCAGCAGTGTATTGCGACAACAATGGGACGTCGGTCGAACCGCTGTTTATAGTCATTTGCCGCGTGACGCAAGAACCGGACTTAAGTCCGCCAAAGCGGCAGAAGAGCACTCAAATGCAGAGGTGATTGAAACTGAAGGGTCGACCCTGTCACACGATGAAGAGTGCGAGGAGGGCGCGAGCTTCCCGCAGGGTCCACTGATTTGGTGCGTAGCGCGGATGTCGAACGGCCATTTAGGCACAGCGAGATTGAGGATTCATGGGCGCGACACCAGGAAAGAGGGAGGAGCACCAGAAGGAGAGATTCTGGCATTATCGTGAATGAAGGAATGACGGCAACGGTCAAACGCCAGCCGCAGATCTTCGTGAGAAAACTGGAAGAATTCCTGAAACGGTTTCAATGTTGCGATTTCTATATTTTCTCTTTTTTTTTTTGGGTCAGAATTTCGTATATTTTCTCTGGCAAGCAGAAATTAGAGACAAATCAAAGAAAATGCCTACTATTGTTCCACTGTTGGAGGGAGGCCTCAATAAAATCCTCTAATCCTAATATTAAATCCTAATACATTAAATTCTCTTATCCCAAATCCGTTAAGAAACAAAATACCCCCCCCCCCAAAAAAAACTAATGAAGAACAGAAAAAAAATTAAATTAAACACTAAATATAGAAAATAACAAGTAGAAAGTTTGATTCACTAACTATGAAATGTTAATGTCATATGAAGATTATAGAGGAAAAAATACACTGAAAATGTTGTGCGTTGCAATGTAATATACAAAATTATTGTGTAATGAAATGGCTCGTCATCCTTTCGCTAAAAATCAAATTGCTCAGGATGACTTATAGTGACCTAAATCAAGACAAAATATCGATCATGGATTCCAAAAATGAAGCCAAAGAAAGTATCAAAATAAGATGATTGCACTTTACCAAAAAAAAAAAAAATGATTGACGAGTTTAGTGGGTTTCATATTCTGTTGCAAATTAGGAAGAAAAACTAGTTTTTGAAATTTTAAACAAAAACAAAGGATGAAAATATCACACCCACCCATACGGTGCCCGTTGGTTTTGAGCTCGGTCCTTTCACGAGAGGTCCTGGGTTCGAACCTCGATGGTACCGGTGATGTAAGAGGAGGGTCGTGGCGATGCGAGGCTGCGGCTAGCTCCTCCCGGAGGATTTAGTCGAGGTGGCGATCCGTACGGGAGCTGCCCGGACACCTTCGATGTATCCAAAAAAAAAAAGATGAAAATATCACTATAAAAACATTTTACACCAATCGCTAAGTAGATTTGCATTAGAGTTTCATAATATAGAGAAGGAAAGTGGAGGAAAAAGCTTGCGGATGATTTGTTTTTTTCTGTTACATATCCACAGTCAATTATGTCAATTAAGGTCATCCAATAATGGTGCGACTTCTTCTAGAAGGAGAGTACAAAAATCGAAAATTAACGAAAAGCCCTTCAAACCAACTATACATTACTAAATTTGGTTACAAAAAAAAAATGTTTGGGAAAGGGTGTACAAAAAAAAACCGTGCACTAAAGCATGTTCCATTTTAAGTCCCCAGTAAAATATACAACCGTGAATTGGGGCGGCAAGTTAAAAAAAAAGTGATTAAAGATTGATGTAAAAAAAATTCCAAGAAAAATCATCTTAAAATATAATACAAGAGTTGAATCAACTGATTTACAAGGAAAAAAAAAAACAACATCATGTACTGCGAGCATGTTTTCGTATATTGATTATCGACTTTTGATATTAATAATTCCTAGATCTTGTTCTCCTTAAACTTACTTTTTAAGATTCCTAACTTGCAAAGGCCTTGAACAGTTACGTACATAGATTTTCTTCCCACTGAAACGCATATTTACAAATGCATAAAACCAGTTTCCATTTGATCATGAAAATATCCTTTCATTACAGAGACACTACAGACAAACATATCATGAATACATAGTACACGAAGGAACAAAACCACAAGCCAGGTACTAATACAGCCCCCAAAAACAAAAGAATATTTGTATACACGACCGAGAAACCGTAGACCCCGTCCTGGATCTATTGCCTTTATTCTCTCATTATGTGATTTGTTCGAGTTGCTTCCCTGTTTAATCAACTTCCCCATTTGCTCTCCTCGTTCCCTACCTCCTCCAGTGGGAGCATCTCCGCGTCCTCGCCGGCAATCTTCATCATCACCATCTCGAATGCTCAGGGCCGAGCTTCAACATCGTGGATCCTCGACGCGAAGTGTGTTGGGTCGTCGAGGCTGAAACCGAGTCAAGAAGCGGTCGTCGGACAGCGCAGCACTAGATCTTCACCGACTTTCGTTCTGGCGGAGCCTCGGCCTCTCCTCAGCTCCCCCCATGATGCGTTGTCGGGATTGATCTCCAGGTTTCTTGCTGGACATTGTAAGCGCCATGCTGGTGTCCCTCAGCGCCTGAGCCTTCATTGGATACTCTCACATGTTGGCCGTCCATCCTATTCCGGTCACAAGACAAACAGGGCGAGTCCACGATTCGATCGATACCACCACCTTCTCACCCGATTCCAAGTATCTCCTTGATGGTCTTGCACAAGTTCCTCGAACGGACTATCTTCTTCTTCTTCCCTCCTCCTATTCTCTTCCTCGACCCTCCCACTTCAGCCCCTCCTTGGGCACGAAAACCAGTTCTTGCCGTCTACTCCTTCAGCTGTGTGACGACGTATCTCTATGGCATCACATGAACAGGACTTCATAACCCTTCTTCTTCAGCCGCTCGAGGAACGGAGAGTTCTCAACCGCCTTCTTTGCTTTCGACGGTGCCCGCTAGTAGATGTCCTTCTGGCCCTCCTCATTCTAGTCACGTAGTCCTTCAAGGAATTGCATCTCATCGCCGCTCTTGGTCGAGTCAGAACATCTCAACAGTCCGCAAGCTTACCCCTGTTCTAGGCTGTTCTCATGGATGCCCAGCTTGAGTTCTTTGGAGAAGCCATCGTTAAAACTTGGTATAATCTCTTTGTTCTCAGCAATTCTCAAAGAACATTCGATGCACTTCTTGACAAGATTTTCCGAATAACCTTGAGGATTTTGTCTGCTGCAAGCGTCTCGCGCGAGATGTTGAGAGGAAGCATCGTCAGAGTCCACCACTCCCTTGATAAATTCCGGATACTCGAATTTATCAGAAGGGAGTGTTGGACTCTGACGATCTTCCTCTCAACATCTCGCGCGCAGACGCCTGCAGCATGAACAAAATCCTCAAGGCTTATTCGGGAAAAATCTTGTAAGAAGTGCATCGAGCTGTTCTGTATGAGATTGCGGAGAACAAAGAGGATTATACCAAGTTTTAAGAGCCTTCTCCAAAAACATCAAGCGGGGCATCCATGAGGACAGCCAGAACAGGGGTAAGCTTGCGGACCGTGAGGTATTACTCGACCAAGATAAAAAAAGGGGCAGGCGATGATGATGACAAGCTTGAAGGACTACGTGACTAGAATGATAGGAGGGCCAGAAGGAATCTACTACATCACCGGCGGGAAAGCAAGGAAGGCGGGGGAGGATACTCTCCGTTACTCGAGCGTCGCTGAAGAAGAAGGGCTTTATGAAGTCCTGTTCATGGGGAGCATAGACGAGTACGTCGTCAAACAGCCTGAAGGAGTACGACGGCCAAGAAACTGGTTTCTGCGACCACAAGGAGGGGCTGAAGTTGGAGGAGTCGGAGAAGAGAAGAGGAGGAGGAGAGAAGAAGAAGCGTCGAGAACTTGTGCAATGACCATCAGGGAGATACTGGGAAAGATCGGGTGGAGAACGTGGTGGTATCGGATCAGACATCGTTGGACAGCCACCTGTGGTTGGTGACGGGGAATATGGATGGGACGGCCAACATGGAGAGGATCAGAAGCTCAGGCGCTGAGGGACACCGAGGGCGGCTTACATGTCCAGCAAGAAAACCCTGGAGTATCATCCCGACAAACGGATCATGGAGGAGCTGAGGAAGAGGGCCGAGGCCGACAAGGAACGACAAAGTCGGTGAAGGATCTAGTGCTGATGCTGTACGAGGACCGCGCTCTGACTCCGGTTGCAGCCTCAGACGAACCAAACACCTTCCGATCGAGGATCCACAGGATGTGAAGCTCGGCCGAGCATCGAGGAGGGATGATGAGATTGCCGGCCGAGGACCGGAGACGCCTCACTGGTAGGCTTTCTAGGCGTGGAGGGAAAACGAGGAGAGCAAAAAGGCGGAAAGTTGATTAAAAACAGGGAAGCACATGAACAAAAATCAACCTAATGAGAGTAATAAAGAGGAGTCAAGGACGGGGTCTGTACGTTTCTTCGGGTCGGTCATACAAGGAGGCTTTTGGTTTTGGGCAGCTGATTAGTACCTGCTTGTGGGTTTTGTTCACTTACGTGTACTATGTAGTGCATGATAAGTTTGGTCTGTAGTGGCTCTGTATGAAAGGATATTTTCATGATCAATGAAAACTGGTTTTATGCCGCACATTTGTAAATTGCGTTTCAGTGGGAAGAAAACTATTGTACGTAACTGTTCAAGGGACTTTTGCAAGTTAGGAATCGTAAAAAGTAAGTGTAAGGAGAAAAGATTCTAGAATTATTAATAATCAAAAGTCAGATAATCAAATATACGCAACATGCTCGCAGAATGAGGTTTTTTTTTTTTTCCTTGTAAATCAGTTGATTCAAATCTTGTATTATATTTTAAGATGATTTTTCTTGTATTTTGTTTACATCCAATCTTTAATCCTCTGTTTTTTTTTATACTTGCCGCCACAATTCACGGTTGATTAATTTTACTGGGACTGTAAATGGAACATGCTAGTGGCACGGGTTTTTTTTTTTTAAACCCTTCCCAACATTTTTTTTTGTACAAAATTTAGAATGTATAGTTGGTTTGAAAGGCTTTCCACGTTTAATTCGATTTTTCGAGACTCGCCTGAAGAGTTCGCCACCATATGGATAACTAATGAACATAATGAACTTTTGATATGTAACAGAACCAAAAACAATCATCGCAAGCTTTTCTCTAAACTTTTCCTTCTCTATATTATGCAAACTCTAATGCAATCTACTTAGCGGTGGTGTAAATGTTTTATAGTGATATTATCTTTTTTTTTTTTTGGTTTTATTCGAAGTGTCCGGGCCAGCATCGTACGGACGCCACACATCGATAACTCCTGCGGGAAGGGCTACAGGAAGCATCGAATCACGCCACGAACCCTTCGCCTTAAATAACGGTACCGACAGCGAGGGTCCGAACCCAGGACCTCTCGTGAAAGGACCCTCCCCCGAGCGGCAACCCACACAACGGGCCACCGAGGGGGGTGTGATATTTTGCACCTTGTTTTGGGTTTAACAATTTCAAAAACTCGTTTTCTTTTCCGAAATTTGCAACAGACTAGTGAATTACAAACAAAAACCACTAAAAACTCTGCAATCAAAATCACCCCCCCCCTTTTTTTTTTTTTTTTTTTTGGTAAAGTGAAATCACTTATTTTGATTTTCTTTGCTTCATTTTTTGTATCCATGACTCGATATTGTATCTTGATTTTAGTTCAATATAGTATCCCAGAGCAATTGATGTTAGCGACAAGGAATGACGCGCCATGTCATTACACAATAATTTTGTTTATCAATTGCAACGCCAACATTTCCAAGCTGTTTTTTTTCCTCTTATAGATCTTACATAAGCCAGCTCAACCAATTTTCATAGGTAGGGTAACAACCCTTTCCAATGGTGCGATCCTTCTCTAATGTTACGTGCTGTTTAATTTAATTTTTTTATTTCTTCATTACTAACGGGATTTGGGATAAGAGAATTTACACTATTGATGTGTTTGTGTGTATACCCCCGCGTACGGCATGACCAGCCATCACACACAGAAGCCGCGCACACACACTGGTCAAACATCTGTATAGCGTGATGCTATACATTAGTAGGCTTTTCTTTGATTTTGTCTCTAATTTTCATGCTTGCCAGAGAAAATATAGAAATTCACCCAAAAAAAAAAAAAAAAGAGAAAATTAGAAAATCGAACATTGAACACCGGTTCAGGAGAGTCTTCAAGTTTTCCTCACGAAGATGTCTGCGGTGGCGTATGACCGTTTGACCGTCATTCCTTCATTCACGATAATGCCAGAATCTCCCTTCCTGGTGCTCCGCCCCTCTTCCTGGTGTCGTCAGCCCATGAATCCCTCAATCTCGCTGTGCCTAAAAATGGGCCTTTCCCAGTCGCGATACGCACCAAACATCCAAGTGGAACCTCTGGAGGGGAAGCTCGGGCCTCCTCGCAATCTTCATCGTTGAGTGAACAGGTCGACCTTCAGTTTCAATCACGCTCTGGACAGTTTGAGCTCTTCTGCCGCTTTGGCGGACTTAA